>LD342625.1:61555-74426 GCA_001465055.1 Ptychodera flava | reverse complement strand
ATTTTTTGGCAAAATTTTCAGAAATAAATTGAGTCTCGTGACAGTTTTGAAGATTAACTAAGGCTTTTCGAAGATCCTCTAATCCTGTAACCTTCTGAACTCCAAGTGAACCCTGCCCCGTCATTGGTTTAATGCAACAAGCGCCCCCTGCATGTTGTAGAAACGTATTTGCCTTTTCAAGTGTTGTTTCTAAATCAGCATCCAGCTCGAGAACTGTTGACCTTGGTGATTGAATATCAGGTTCAAAAAGTTTTGCCCCATAGTACTTGTGGATGGTGAGGAATACCGACTCCACAGAGGGACCTCTGATGTGAGGAAATTTATCTGCTAGAGCAGCATGTACAAGTGAGCCTACATCATAGCTACTAACGACCAGATCAACGTTTTGCTCATTCACTATTTCAATACACTCTTCTGTGTACTGATGCAAATCGAAAGCTTTTAATGAGTTCCATCGCGCAAAAATAAAAGAGTACTTCTCTTTGAAATATTTCGGAAGGTCGTGTATGACAGATAATGTTTTATCTTCAAAAGCAGTCGGGCATAGGACCAGTGCTGTCTGTGTAGACTGTGTACATGAAAAGAAGGTAGAAAAATATTTATAAAAATGTTCGGTGCTGGTTTTAGGAATAAGTTGAAGCAATATACCTCGTCGTTGAATATTTAGGATCCGTGAAAATAATTTTGGAAAGTAAACTCGTTCGTTTGCGGAGGTATGGGATATAATAACTGGAGTAAAAGACGTTGATATTTCCATAAACAGAATGGAATTGTAGGCATTATTCCTTGTTGGGAGGGAAAGAGGGGAAGTGTTGGATGGGAGATGAAATTTAGGAAATTACAGCGACAGAGGAGTTGTAAACAGCTTGTAACTCCTCTCTGAATAGTAATTTTGTGTCATATACCGAAGAATTGTCAAAAAGTCAAACGCCTAACAATGGTAAAAAGCTCTTGTTACAGTATCTCGATATCGGTTGGTTGACTGTCGCTTGGTCTAATCATACAGAGACTGTAACTTTGACTTTAATGCAACTCAACTTTGTCATGATCAGTCGTGATATCATCAGGGAAAGAAGCAATCTTTTTGTATACCAGTCATATTTTTTCAGGGTTGATGCATAACTCCACAAGATTATACATATTGCATATGGCATCTGTAGGCCTTTTGCAACAGGTCAGTGTTTGATTGGTGAGGCAAAAGACCTGACGTCAGTGGTTGAAACCTCCGAATCCCGGCTAAAGTTCTATTTGCGTAAGATGCCTTACCTTTATTGCTTTGTTGTGAGCCATACCTCGCTTTCAGTAGAACGATCGTGTCTTGGATATACCTTAAGAATAAAATAATATACTGTATTAAATAAAACTTTGCTAATATTATCTTTACAGTTAGTTCCAGAAGCCCCCGCGAAAATGAAAGTGACTGATTGAAAGGACCATGGTTGGGCTGGTACTGGGAAATTGAAAATAGGACAATTTGTTCCCGTTCCTCTCAGTTTTGTTCAAAAGAAAAACAAAAAATATTTCAGTGCAACAAGGAACAACCGTTGAAATCATTGAGAAACGTCTGAGAAGCGAAGCAAAACGGTATCAACAGCAGAATTCTTACTTCACTCAAAACATGCATAATATTGAATAGTCGAGGCAGTTCGAAATTCTCTCTGGAATCTTTTTCAAAGTAATCAATCCTCCATTTCCAATTCCAGAACGCTTCAAAGTAGAAGAGTAGACAGAAGAGAGTACATTTAAATGTAAGTTATACTACGCCGACCTAACCAAGCTGTGCAGATCTTACGATGACTATTTGACCATGCATACATGATAACCTTCGGCTTTACTTTTGTATTTCGCTGAAATTTGTAAGCATTCCATTTCCCTCGGGATTCAGCCAATATTTTGACTCCAAACAAATACTGACCCTAACTCAGAGACATCGTTTTTCGTTAACATTCGAAATTACAGGCCCCACAACTGGGAGAGAAAATTTTGGCAAATAGTAGGTATAGTTAGGGCGCTAATACAAAAAACTAAGGTATCAATATTTATTATTATAGATTGTGAAAACAATTATTGTATGTTCATCATATCACACAAGCAGTGACATAGACATATTTAAGACCAAAGGCTTATTATTTTATAGTTGGATGATTGTATCGAAACACTAAGTTTATTCTGTAAACAGATTTCTAACATCAGTAATAGGGATCTAAATAATCTAGAATGAAATAAAGAGGCAAGTGATATCATTAGGAAAACGGATCGAAAGCACTGATCGATAATTCAAATGGATGGGTTTTCGGAAATCCTAGCATGAAGTTTTCAAAATCTTCACGTCTGTAGAAATGGGGCTTAAAAATCCGAATTATATTTCCTTAAATTTAAACTTTTTATTCGCTCAACCTTCATGGCCGTGGATAAACATTTTCTGGTTTGATGATTGTTTTTAAATTTTCAACGGCCCCCTTCATGGAATATAATGGTCCATCCCTTGGTACATTTTTAACATGGAAAATAGGTTTTAGCTTCAGCATGTACTTGATGAATGTTGTCCGATTGAGCCTCAGACAAATGTATTATTCAAGTTATATAAAGCAAATGTACTCAAACAAATGAAGTGGAAAATTAGCAGCCGCCATTGTAAAGTACAAAAGGCGCGGATTATTCTCAACTGTGTCAAGATGAATGTAAGTCATGCTGACCGTAAGCCATTGTTAAACCGCAGTCTTGAAGCTCTAGGGAAGTTTTGGCAATCAACCTCCTTTTCCTATTTCACCAACGTTCAACACCAATAAAGTCCTAACACTCTCTTCCATGAAGATCTGAAAACAATGGTATATTCACTTTTTCTCAACCTTGAGGTGATTTTCCATTTAGGGCCGACATGTGGTACAGTGGGCAGCGAATTGTCGCCTATCTGCGCCATTCACAAAACAAGAGTGATTCATTGTCGCTTTGACAAAGTTATCTGACTTCAGTTGATGAAACAAACACTTCAAAAATGCTTTACCATATACCCACCTTATCAAATCGATTCCTGCCTTCTGGTAAACAGCGTATGATCAGAACAGGTCGATGCTCTCTGCATAGGACACCCGTACAGCACAGATTACATAATGTCACTAACCGGAGAAGTGTTGACCTGTATACATGTGGACCGGAAACTGGCCGGGTGTTTTCAGCAACGTATTCGCACAAACAGAAATTGAAGCCTTATTTACGCATATTCAGCAGAGTTATCAAATATTTACTTTCTTTTAATTTAAAGAAGGCACAATCTCAGTAAGATCACCCCTCCCACATGGTCCAATGGTCAATTCTCCCGGGTCAATTCTATCGACAGTTCACCACCGCATTCTCGAATGTATATTCCATAGGGCATTGTCCCTTCGAGGTCACAGATGGTTGATCTTAACCTTTTACCTTTACACACCATTGAATGAAGGCAACAAACACTGCGTACATAGTTTTGCAAGGTTAACATTTTGTTTATGATCAACCGTTCGACGGAAAATAAAAAAAATTAGTGTTTTACATAACAGAATGATATAAATCAAAAGTGTCGCCTATTACCGCATCTACGCTTCTCAACCTCGTATTGAACGTTAAAAATATGAGTATTTTATGACTCATTCGACTCACTATTCAAAAATAAAATGTCGTTTAGCAAATTAGCTTTACCCTTGGTGATTGATCGTTTCTCTCGCTGCTCGATCGCCAGAAATGACTACATACGTTCTCCGCCATATACTAGGCTAATTGCATTAGACGGTTTCATTCAGTTGACTTCGTAATCCGAGATTGCAACTACATAAACATCCGTATTCCATTGAAAATCCTTATCGTGGCATAAATTCTTGACTTTCAAGAAATTTGAAACAATTAAAAATTACCTCTTTTCTTTCCTAGCGACCCCCATAAATCAAACAAAGTCGTCGCCGGCTGCTCGGAATGGCCAGGTCGCTTCGCAGACGCAATCATGAATAAGGTAGCACACAAAAGAGGAATCACACGATCCGACATCTGACGATAGTGGACATAAACCAATCAGATGATGCGACGCATCAATGTTAATCAACTTGATTGAACAATTAGATCATAGCATTATCTAACTAATAAGCTTTCGTATGCGGAAGGAAGTTCGCGTGAGGAAGTTCGCGTTATAGATTCGCCCTTAATTGAAGCGTAAATCATATTCTCACATGTCACTTTTTATAACATGTGTAAAACCAGATCATAAAGGGTAAAAGAAAGGATCAGTGTTTGTTTTCAACCGGCGATCCCTCGTTGTCAGGCGGCGAAAAATCGCCACCTGAAGGCTGTTAATGAAAGCCCCGTCTAATGTTGTTAGCACGAAGGTCAATATGTATCTAGTCTTTGCTCTCAAAAGCCCTTGAGCATTTTCGAAAGTCTTTGTGAGTCTCACGAATCTCTGTTAAAGACTGCAGTCGCTCCTTCATCTCCGCAGCCTCCTTAAACCTGCCCCCTGTACTCAACAGAGCCTTGACGACATGATATCGCCAAATATGGACAACCCTGTTGCGGTCATAGTTGCTACCGCTATTCTATGACCATTCTCTCGTAGTCAAGTTTGAAGTGTCCTTTGATGGTGTTTGCGAGGCCAGAGTGTCTGTAGATGAGGATCGGAAGTCCGGCTGTGATGGCTTCCATAGCAACCATGCCGAAGGGTTCACTCCTCGATGCCATGATGAACAGATATCTTTCTTTCATATGTTCCATGGTGCGCTTTTGTGTAGCAGACGGGCGCAAGATGTACTGCAGAAACTTTGACTTCGTGTACCTAGCAATGAATTCTCTGCATTCTTTAGGTTTAGCCTCTGGGTTTCCTCTGATATCCCACTTTGCTATACTCACAAGTTTTTTCTATTGGTCAGGCGCATGCACAGATGGAAAAAAACTGGTCTCGGCATTTCTGTTGATCTCAGCCCTAGTAAGCCTTGGAATCAAATAATCTGATTCATAAGTCTTCACCTCTCTACAATTATTTGTAAATTTGTAAAGAAAGTTAACTATATAAAAAATGTTAACTATATAAAATGTACACCATTTTGTGTAGAGGGAAAGAACGAGAATTTATGCTAATTTTTAATTTTAAATATCAGTAAATATTGACGTCATTTGCTTTTCGCTAGTGCCTTGCATCTTTTGTTGCTGATTATGAAAAAAAGCGCATTTACAGTTTCCTCGAAGAATTGTGAGCTAAATGCTGGAGACGCTCATTTTCAGGACTCGTGTTGCATTTCAATTAACTGAACAATATCAAATTTAAAAAAACTACCAAACCCCACCGTTGGTGGTTTCACGTTAATTTTTACTTATTTTCGCTATCGTTAAGATCCTACATCTACCAATTTGGCTTCGTAAGACTGCTAGTAACATTTTGACCAGAAATCCCTAATAATTTGTAGTATAATTGGGTAAATAAATGTCTTTCAATTCATGTGGTTCCCAACCCCAGTTTTCTTTCTGAAATAAGGTCATTTTGGTCACTTCGAGTTGACACTCTTTCCGGAAAATAGACGTTAGTCATCATTTTGTTGCATTTTCATGGCTTATTTGGATTGTGAATTGACAAGCAACCACGAAATACATCACGAATAAAACGCACCTTATTCCCTAGTATCTGTTTTTGTGTCTCCTTGTTGTTCGATCTTGAGGTGTTTTTTTCATCCAGTGAGCTCAGTGTGCAATGAAGAGCTAAATGTCACACCTTTCTGTTTGAACGAACTTCGCAATGCATTAATCATTAATTGTCGTTGTGATAAAGTTCTAGCTTATCGATCGAATATTTACTCTAGTGAACACAAAAAGGTCAAACAAGCAGATGACAGGTGTACATGCTAGAAAATGTCAATGAACCCAGCTGAACGTTGACCTGAATAGACGACTGAGATGAGACCAAATCGAAGAATACGTTGACTGAAAACTGACGTTGTTACAAAAGTATTAACACTATTGATGAATGTATAAAATATCAGGCTCTGAAAAACTGCATACTTTGCATACTGCCAAGTTCTCAAAATTCACGATATTTGTAGATAAAAATCACATATTCTCTTTACGACTACCCCTAGCATATCATTTAATGGTTCGTTCTTTCTGTGTTTGACAGCACACATCGCGCCCAGTCTGAGTTATCCAGGAATTGTCTCTTTCAATTCAAAGATGGATGACCTTCACCTTCTAGCACTCACACAGCACTGTTAACAAAATGATTGACATTGCTTGAGTGTATGCTTCCAGTACATTGACTTTGACACAAGCTCTGACACTATCAGCGTGTAAATATTCAGAGCTATGAGCTCGATGGAAGAAAAATATTCCAAAATATCAAGTCTTTCTTTATTGGAGTTTTGGATTCGAATGTTTAACAATCTGCAGCAATTTGAAAATCAATACCAAAGTAACAGCTTAAATGATTGATTGCTACGGAATTGACCATTATTTCTAAGGTTCTGTGGTTCAATAACCGAGCTAAGATATTACAATTTATCTGACTGCAACCCCTCCATACACCTTCATATTCGCTATCATACATATCACACAAACTTTATCAAAGCAATGAATACATCGCTAAACTTGGATTACTTACCTGACTTTATTCTTGTATTGACATGTTAATGGTAAAAACATGTATTCAACGTCAAAAACTCGTTGCTTCAATGCCAAAATATTGAATGAACAATGCAAAACGTAAGCATATTGATATAAAAGGCACACTATTGATTTCTACTAATATAAGAAAACACTCAAAACAATACCTGTAAAAGAACATACCTCATCTTTCCATCGGTAAAAGCGTTTGTTTGGGGGAATGGGTGTTTAATGGTGAATAAATTCCTACTAAGCCCTGAGGAAATACTAAATCTGACCGAAGTTTAATCAGTTTTATTATTCCTTGCCTTAATATATTACAAAATCAGGCTATATATTCTGCAACAAGTTATCGACTAAAAAACTACTGATTTGGAATATTATCCTGAAAAAAATTTCTGACAAGGGTATAATGATTAAAATAAAATTTTTGTATATTGTTATTGTCTGTTTATTTGTCAGAATACCTCTGAGGTGTAAAATGCAACTTGGAACACCTGTGTGTAGGCTTTGGATATTTAAAAATTAACATCACAGTTAGAAGAACACTAAACGGAGTTTCTTCACCAGATCTATTTCTCTGCTCAAAGTAGACACGCTTCTCTTCTTGCGATTGTACATACAATAGTCTTCAAAATTATTTCCAAACTGACTTTCTTCCTCCTCTTCTTCTGACAAACAGAATCAAGAAGAAAAATGCTTTGCAGTGTTATCTTGTGTGCAATATATACTTGATCTTCTTATTTGAAGTTCCAAATCTGACCCATTCCTTTCATCATAAACTTGATCATGAAGTCCCATTTATGTTTAAATACTTTCACGGACCTGCGTATACGAGCATACGGGTCAAAGTTTTTTCACAGCAATTATGCAGATTATGGGGGGGGGGGTTGCTGCAGTGTTTGCGTCTACCCTTCCTGCGTCATTACTTAGAATTGGAGAAAATAGGACAAATAACAGCATTATGCGACAGCGACAGACTCAATATTTTATCACCTGATTTCAAAAAGCATATTCTTAAAAATCGAAACACACAATTAAATGTTCCTAGTATGTGCAACATATATTTACATATTAAATAGCGGTGCGCGTATGCCATACAACGTGTCGTGACATTTTCACCATGCTAAACCGATACGCATGTATGCAAAGCTTTGTTTGGAGTTCATTGTACATATCATCTTTTTTTAATGAGAAATATCTCAATTTATATTCATGTCACTTTTAGTACGGCCTAGGTTGGAAACACATACCGTTACTGATGAAGTTGGTCACATTATATTTGGGCGAAATTTCAATGACCCCATGGAGACAATTCCGATTTCCTCAGTATTCTGCGACAGATATCGTAGTGCTTGCGAATGAGCTCTGAAAAAATGGAAGCAAAAATAGAGATCAGTGGTCATAAGCTGCATCACTTCAAGATCTGGGCGTCATATTTTTATTTGGTTTGTTCCATAAAGTCACCATCCTAGCTATTCCAGTAAAACCTCTATTTAATCATATCAGTGTGTCAGTCCATCCACACCAGTGCACTCTTCTGATTGAACGAGAACTCAAACCTGCCGACTCGTGGTAAAACCCTGCTTTAGCGGTACTAAATGGGCCCCTTAACTTGTATAGAATGTAAATGTGGAGATAGGGAACGCTTAGAAAGCAGGGGAAAATCGGCGTTAAAAGCAATTGAAAATGCAGTGTAAGCGTTTTGGAAATTCGCTTTGTAAAGTGTCCTATTGTAATATTTAGTATGTTGCACAAACACACAAAAGGCTTTCAAAGACAACAAATGCATATTCAGGTGGTTGAATAACAAAATGACACAATTACTTTGAAAAAGGTTGCCCACTACGGAAAATTTTGAATTTTGCACATTAAAATTGTGTTATTTTGTGCTCAATTTGAGTGTTGTTAGCAGTATCTTTGTGAAGACTAAAAAATATTAGACATGAAATAATTTCCCATTATTACCTTTTCAACAGGGACAAGTAAATATCATAGCAAAAAATATTTTTCGCTTCTTACAGCAAAGAAATATAAAATAATGCAAAAAAGAAAAAGAAAATGCAGCTTCTGCATATTTATATGCTACTCAAGTGCTTGTGTTTCTAGGTGATACATAGCTTAAATCCAGGGTATGGCTATTTATTATATAATATACAGCTTCTGTTTGGATATTAGAGGTGTATCTATAACATACTTTGAAAGAAAAAATAAATCATAAACTAAGGATATTGTTAAGACATTTGTAAGTTTATCTAATGGCTAATTCCTTCAAGCTTGTCAAACCCTAGTCACATTACATTGCTAATGTTGTGATTAAATTGAAAAAAGTAGTTCTGGAAACATTCCATATTGAGGTGAGTATGGGGACTGCTTATGTACGACAAATAGTTTTTTGTTGTTGTTGACAAGTCATGATAAGTTTGACACATAATTGTAAAGAACAACAATTGTCACGGAATGTCTGGTGTAGGCTATTTGGACAAGCTCTATTGAGTATTCAAGATTTTTCAGGTGAATTGATGAGAATCTACTGCATAAGCACAAGAAATGAATTATGTTTAAAATTGAAATACTTGGAATATGTCATGCAACAGAAAAGCTGTGAGGTAAAATATGAATCACGTAAAAGCATTAATGCAGTGAAATGTAATAAATTCAGATGTTTTGAAAATGACGTGACCAAAGATTGCACCGAAAATTAAAAAAGGTTATGGTACCGACGTCATAAGATGTTACAAAAATGGTGGGCACGCCGAATATTTAAGATGTTAACAAATGGAGCGACCTTAGAGTCCGTCAACAAATTTTAAGTACAGGTTAGGGTAGTTGTCTTTGTATAATTTTTACTTCATATCTATCAGCAATCCTGTTTTTGCGTTTCCTGCCATCCATTGTTCGGATTTTCCTTTAGGCAACCTCTCGGATTCTTTCCCCCCGAAATCTTCCAGCAACCCCCGGCCCGGATATCAAATGGTCTACCCTATTTCTTTTCGTTTCCTAGGACCTCGAGTTGCTATCGATGTGATTGAAAAAATACTTATTTTGCAAGGCTGTAGTCATTACACAGCTTGCACGCAGCATTTTCCTGACTGTAATACATACCTTGTCGTGTGCTCCCTACCAAATATGTGGTTGCCAGGTTTGTGCAGTACATGTCAGGCGTTGTTGGAATGTGGTCTCCAGGAGTGTAATTTACAGTGATTTCAGGAATCTTGGATATTTCACAATAGTCCAGGATATCTTCGGCCCTACCAGAAGCAGCAGTATCGACAAAACCCCACATTCCATGCAGTCCATTTGGAGTCCGTTTACCTATGTTCTCTCCAGAACCAAGTTTCAGTAAACCCTGAACCAAATCTTCATCATCAAATAACTGTCTGCATACAAATGCCATGCCGCAATCCAACCGTCCATTGACTTCAAGCAATTTGCATTCTCCATTAGGAAGCACAAAAAATTCGATATCAAGAAACTGGTCGTTGAACCCTTTTTGGATCAGTTTTTTCACGATACTGTCTGCAAGCAGTCTTACTCGCATTTCGTCTTCCAGTGTTACATTGGAAGGTGCAAACCCTCCTAGGAAGGTGCGTGCACCCTCCCTGGCTGGTTTTTCATCGAAATACCAGTCATGAATCCCGAAATGTTTGATATTACCGTCTTGTACACACATGCACGCCGTTGCAATCATTTTAGGGTCAATGTATTCTTGCAGCAAAGCACACTTTGAAACACAGTACGGATAGGTTTCTACATCGATCCATTTTTTGGTAAAATTTTCAGAAACATATTGAGTCTCATGACAGTTTTGAAGATTTACTATCGCTTCACGGAGGTCCTCAAATCCTGTAACCTTTTGAACTCCAAATGAACTATGCCCAGTCATTGGTTTTATGCAGCAAATGCCCCCTACATGTTGTAGAAAATCATTTGCCTTTTCAAGCATTGTTTCTAGATCATCATCCAACTCAAGTACTGTAGACCTTGGTGACTGAATATCGGGTTCAAAATGTTTGGCTCCATAGTACTTATGGACAGTGAGGAACACCGACTCGACCGAGGGACCTCTGATGTGAGGAAATGTCTCTGCCAGAGCAGCATGTACGACTGAGCCTACATCGTAGCCACTCACCACCTGATCAACACTTTGCTCATTTACAATTTCAATACACTCTTCTGTGTACTGATTCAAGTCGAAAGCTTTGGATGAGTTCCATCGCGCAAAAATGAAAGAGTACTTCTCTGTGAAATCTTCAGGAAGGTCGTGTATGATAGATGATGTTTTGTCTTCATAAGCAGTCGGGCATAGGATCATTGCTCTCTTTGTAGACTGTGTACATCAAAAGAAGGTAGACAAATATTTATAAATAGTTTTCGGTGCGGGTTTTAGGGATTACATGAAACAATAAAGCACATCATTGGCATTTACTATCAGTGAAAATTATCTTAAAAGTGCAGATAGGGAAAATCATAACTGTGGGGAGGAGAAATTTGAAGACGTTTAGAGTCGGGATCTTTCCATCATCCGAATGGAATCGTAGGGATTATTCCTGGTGGGGAGGGGAAGGGGTGAATTGATGGATGGGAGTGGAAATTTTGCAAATAACAGCGACAGAAGAGTAGTAAACAGCTTGCAACTCCTCTCTTGGTCGTAATTTTGAATCAAATACCTGAGAATGGTCAAAAAGTCAAATACATGAGAATTGTAAAAGGTTCTTGTTACAGTATCTTGAAATCGGTTGGTTGACTGCCGCCTGGTCTAATCACACTGTGTCTGTAAGTTAAACATTATTGTATTTTAACTTTGTCATGACCAGTGGGGATATCGTCATGGAAAGAAGCATGCTTTTATCCACCAGTCAACATACTACTTTAGGGTTGGTGCATAACTCTACGAGATTGAACATATGCATAAAGCATCAGTAAGCCTTTGCAAAAGGTCAATCTTTGCTTATAAAGGTAGAGGACCTAATGTCAGTGGTTGAACCCTTCCTAAACTCGGCTAAGGTTTCGTTTGCATAAGATTCCTTACCTTTATTGCTTTGTTTTGAGCCATACCTCGCTTCAGGTAGAACGATTGTGTCTTGGGTACACCTTAAGAATAATATACTGTATTAGATTAAAATCGGCTGAAATTCACAGTTCCAGAAGTCCCCGCAAAAATGAAAGTGACTGATTGAAAAAATTGTGGTCACAGTGGTACTGTAGTATTAAGAATTCGACCATTAGTTCTCGTTTCTTTTAACGTTTTGAGTGAAAAACATGATAAAATATTTTAATGACAATGTCACAAGGACCAAACATTGAAATCATTGAGAAACGTCTGATAAGCGAGGCACAACGGGATGAAAGGCAGAAAGCTTATTTCACTCAAAACATGCATCATACTGAACCATTGAGGCAGTGCTAAATTTCTCTCTTGGAATCTTTTTCAAAATACTCAACCCTCAATTTCAAAAATCCAGAATGCTTCAAAGACAGAAGAGTAGACAGAAGAGAGTACATTTAAGGTAGAACGCACCTCGGGGACAGAAATTCAGGCCTTCAAATTTTATCACTTTTCTTCTGACCTACCACTTGTGGGGGCTCATTTTGAAGCTCTTTGCGAAAAAAAAGTTTTCACCGTCTTAATTTTTCGAAAATCGAAAATTTTATTTTTTCTCATAGAGTTAACACAGGGATGGCGGCCATTTTGGATTTCAAATATCGAGAAATCACAAGTTATTTGTCTCTCTATTACCAAAGTTTGCACGGTGACCCCTGATTTTTATTCTTGCTTTGGTAAGAGAATGGTTGAAAGTTTCACTGAGGAAAGTTTGAGCAAAAGTTTAAGTCTTTCACTTTCGAGGTGCATATTACCTTAAGGTGGAATGCGCCACGGGGATAGATATTTGGACTGTCACAATTTTCCCATTCTTTCTTGATCTACCACTTTAGGGGGCTCATTTTGAAATCCTTGGAGTAAGGAAAACTTTAAACGTCTTTAAACGTAAATTTTATTTTGGCCAATAGAATTAACACAGGGATGGAGGCCATTTTAAATGTCAAATATCTGTAAAACATAGATACTTTGTTTCTCTAGTACCAAAATTAGCGCGGCGATCCCCAAGTTTTAGCTTACGTGTTCACACGTGAGCTTACCTCGCAGCGATGTCTGTCTGTCTGTCTGTCTTCTGTCTGTGGGACCGATATCTCAAAACGCCTCATAAGATCAGAACCAAATATGATACACAGATTATGTTTGAGAATGGCAAAAATCGAT
>LD342625.1:20522-36552 GCA_001465055.1 Ptychodera flava | reverse complement strand
ACTTGCTTTTCTGTGTCTTTGCCCTGCACTTCCTTTTCTGTGTCTTTGCCCTCCACTTGCTTTTCTGTGTCTTTTCCCTGCACTTGCTTTTCTGTGTCTTTGCCCTCCACTTTCTTTTCTGTGTCTTTCCTCTGCACTTGCTTTTCTGTGTCTTTTCCCTGCACTTGCTTTTCTGTGTCTTTGCCCTGCACTTTCTTTTCTGTGTCATTGTCCTGCACTTTCTTTTCTGTGTCTTTCCTCTGCACTTGCTTTTTTGTGTCTTTTCCCTGCACTTGCTTTTTTCTGTCATTCCCCTGCACTGGCATTTCTGTGTCTGTCAACTTCAAACGTCTATGAACGTAATGCTCACCGATTCCCCTTAAGGCTTTGGCAACGATATCATATTCTTTATTTTTTTTTACTCCTGTATAAAATCTACCAAAAGTCAGGATTTGCAGTGGGTGCTTCGGATATGGTGCCTTTATCTTTAATTTAAAGAAATCCTGGTGAGGATATGGTATATACTGCTTGTGTACGACATTTTCATTAAATTTGTCGACAAAGTAGTTGTATATGCGGGGGCCAATAGAGAAGACGACCTCTGAATTTTCTGCCATGTTTATGATGTATTGCTCTTTCTCTTTTAACTCTTCATTAGTGTTCTCTTTGTAAACGTCGGTTTGTGCGGGAATAGCGTGAGTGAATTGCAATACTCTTTTCTCACTTTTTTCTGTTTCGATAGCGGCATATGACGATACCTGCATATGGCCAATCATCACCTCTAAATTTTTTAACTGTGCAGAGTCTTGAACAGCTTTGTCAGACTTGGGTAAATCGGTGGTGGAGCTTTTATCTTTCGCGAATGTTTTTTCTGGAACTTGGATATCATTGACCCCTTTCTGTTCAGTATCATTTTTGTCATCTTTGGATGGTTCAGCCACAGTTGTGACATGGACATCAAAATCAGCCTCCTTTGCTTCCTTTGCCATATCTTGAATGACTGTAGAAATGCCGCCTTTTGCTGTTCCCCATTCATCATTTAAGATAAGGACACATTTCCTTGAACTATAAAAATGAACACAGAGAAACAGTAAATAAGTTAATTACTAACAAAAACAGCAGGAAAAGTGAAAATGAGCCTACAGCCCCCACCCCGCATTTGTTTCAACATTTTGAAGGTCCAGGCCAGGGCTCAAGAAAATGGCCCATACACGGAGAGCCCAGCGAAGGCCCCTGCCCTTACCGGCCTTGGCTTTCCTTCAAGAAACCCCCGTCAGCTAAAGTATGCCAAAGGAACGTGTGATGCAATATGCGGGCCATTATCAATATTCTAGAAAAATCCCTATTAGATATGCACCCTCTCGAGACATTTCTGGTAGGATAAAGGGTAAAGACGAGTGCGAGTGGATCTGTGCTTACTAAAGCCAAAGTTGTATGGACGAGCATTGCTACATTCACCCGACCAGACACTTCTTCTGTCTGATGATTGCAGGATGCATGAAACTGAAGTAACAGATATCATTACTTTGTACTTGAAGGAATTTTGTGTTATTATTTATAACGCTCTGCATCGAGCACTGTAACTTCCCACGAGGACATCTGTATACTTCGATACAACATAACCAACTTCTATATAAAGAGGATGCACACGCTCGAGAAATGTCAATCCTTTTGTGTATTTACGGTGCTAAGTGAGAGTGAGAAGGTGAAGGTCATCCATCTTTGAACTGAAAGGGACTATGCCTGGAGAACTCTGACAACACGCGATGTGTATAATACTGAAAGAACGAACCATTAGATAATATGCTAGGGGTAGTCGGAAAAAGAATGTGAGATTTTTTGTCTTGAAATATCGTGTATGTTTCGACAACATGACCCAATATGCAGTTTTTTTCTGAGCCTATAAGGGATCAGGGGGTCACTTCCACATGATGCCGGAAAATATGGGAGTGGGAGGAGAGAGTTCATGAGACAAGTGCCATTGTCGGCGATGTGGCCAGAATTGATAACATCCTGAAGAGTATGATCATACTAAGGGACACTGCCGGTGAGGACATCTTTAACATTGGGAAATACTTGTTTCGGCAATGGGGCCAGAGGCAAAGTAGAGCTAATCTCCCGCAATGGCCATGCTCGCTTCAAAGCATTGCACTTTCCTCAAAGCAGAGAGGTCCACATCTAGGAGGGTGATGTCTGGCAGGTCTAGCTCTCGTGAGATTGTCCAGATAGACAACTTACAGTCGACCAGTTTGTATTCCATGGCAGCCGCGCCTACAGGACACAGGAAGCTAATGAGAGGTAGGGAGGTTTGAGAAGGTCTAGGTTACCTTTTAAAGAGGTACTCCCACTTGGTAACATTTTTAAAACACATTTTTTAATGCCAACAGTCGATATTTGATGTGGAGACTGCGCGTGGATCGCGAGATATTGATAAAACATGTCATTTTCCGAGCGTATTTTTCGCATCCCAAAGTTTTACGATTATTTCTGATAATGACCCAAAATCCCCAGAAGGTTTGTTGTTGTGCTGATTGACGATATTCTAGGGAGTCCATAATAAGTTAGAAGGACGCAATTTTACCTCCCACTGTGAAGACTACAGCATTATGCCCTCACTTCAGGTTGTTTTTTTTAACTTCTCCTTAGTTTTTGTCGTTTTCATTATTCTCAGTCAGTTCTATTTTATTTTCAACCAATACCATATAGATATCAGTTTTTGAGTGTAAAATATTAGCTGCCTCTGATGACTACATTTTGTAGTCTGCCACACAGTAACGTGTGGTTCGATACATAGCGGCAGCCACGTGGTACGCATGCATACCACGCGGTTGCCACTATGTATCAACAGCACATATCTGTGCTAGTCACCTACGCGGATTCTTGTGGAATCAGCAAACTTTGTTTCCCGTTTTTTCTCTGAGTCAGTAATACTCGACTTTCCCCAACGGGGCATGACCGATTACCAACGCGAGAGGTACTGTGGCGTACAGCAGCGTTAGCGTAGACCCGTACTCCATAGCTTAGTAGACAATGGCCCCAGTGCCGAACGTTCGATGTTCGGAAGCTGAATTTAGGTGGGCCACCGGAATTCAAACTTTTACTTTTTTGAGGACTTGTTTTTATCGATATCTCGTGATCGTGCGCAGTCGCCATGTCAAATATCGACCGTTGGCATTGAAAAAATGTGTTTTAAAAATGTTACCAAGTGGGAGTGCCACTTTAATAGCTGAAAACGCTTCCAGTAAGAACCATGCGGCCAGCACCATGGCCAAGGAAAAGAACAGCTGCAAGGCTACCCAGCCAGCTTTCTCATGCACATCCAGAAGGCTTGCATGGAGCATGGTCATGGCGGGTCCTTGAACTCGATTGACTACAACATGAGGGATGTTGCTAGCATCAACTTGAAGGTTGCTACCCTTCTAACTTTCAGGAACTGGAAAAACAAAGCCAAGCCCGATTCCACGCACTTTGGACCACAGTCCCTTGGTGGGCTATTCAGCTCTGGGACTATTCGCCCCATAGACGAGTGTACAGAAGCGAGAAACATCTCGCTTCTGTACACTCGTCTATGGGGCGAATAGTCCCAGAGCTGAATAGCCCACCAAGGGACTGTGATTTGGACACCTAATTGACTGCACGACTTATGTAGCCATCAACAACTCTCTTCCCAAAAGCGTTAGCGCTGGCTTTTCGGAGGTCCAGGAGTTGGAGTTTTCTGTCTGTGGCCTCTCAGCTAGGCGACTGATGCCGTATGTTGTGGGTTCGAATCCGATTGAAAACTATCCGAATTCTAAAGACGCGCAGCCTGTCATGCCTGCATGATTTGGAAAGTACTTCGCTAAAATGGCTGAGCCCTTACACATCTTCTTGCCATCCTGACAGTCTGGCCTTCTGACCACTATCAAAGCCCATGAAGCTATTGTCGCCTATGAGAAACTGACCAAAGTCTTGTTCACAGAAGATCAAAAGCAGTGATGCAGCATCATTGGCAAGTAAGCATTAGGGTATGATTGTATGATTCTATTTCTTATAATTCACTTTAAGGTATAGGCACACGTTAGAGGATACTTATTTTAAACTCACTTTTTCTCAATAAATTTCAATTTTGGACCCCACACATTAAATATTTTCTGCTAGCCCTATATCTGAACATTATGAAAAATATGTTTATTTTCCAAAATCACTGTGTCTGTGTCCATTTCTCTCAAAAATATTCGTTTTTGAGTTTTTTTACCTAAAAAAAATTAGGTGGGCAAGGACTATGCCGACTTGAGAAACGGTGTCCCAGATTTTTTCTATTCCCTTTAGTTTCAGCACAATAAGGTGAAAGTAGCAACTATGAGTTTTTGAATAAATTACCGGGTTTTGTTCACTTCAGCAAGAATTTCTCTTGTTCTACCAATTTTACTGAAAATCTGAGACACAGTTTTACAGATATATATTGCTACTGTGACCTGGTAAAAAATCGGACCGATCTGTGCACCATACTCAAACCTAATTTCTGTTGAAGTTACGCTTGTCGGGCCGAAATCGGAAGAGAGATAATCAAAGAATTGTGTAAACACCCCTATACGTAAAAAAATCGATCGTTGATATGACTTTCCGGGCGATTTTTATTCATGTTCACGATATTGCATCAAGCAGGAGACTAGATGTTTTGTATTTTACATCAAATACCCCTCGGAAGATCATAAATGGCGAGAAAATCGGGAGAAACTGACACAACTGTTTAGACGTACGAGTAATGAGGGCGGTCTATTTACATAACAAACACTGCCACGGCTGATCTGGGTTTTTTTTTCTCAAATTAGAGTCTAAGCTTGTTACTGTAACTGTAAACGGTTGTCAAGCTCTATCAATCCGTTTCTCCTCAATTTAGAAGTATCTTTTACACCCGTCGGATGCGAATTGAGATATATTACATTTGCGAGAGTCTCGATGGACCACATTGATTTCGACATCGCGGCGTCACGGAAGCCATGGCGGTGACTATTCAAGTTCGTCATTCGGCCCGTGCGCCTGTTGAACTTCCCCTCGAAGATGAAAATTTATGCATACGCATCGCCTGACATGGCCACCAGTTTCATTCACTAATTTGTTCACTTATCGCCGACCTTCGCATTGAAATGAGCGTACTGTGGTAGACTCTGACTCTGTCGCTGACTTCCATGACGTCCTCCTAGTCGGAAGAAAGACTCATGTCCGATATCTCATCTTCTGCCAAGTTGCTATAAATGGTGAATAAATTGAACTGCCAGGTGTTGCAAATTTACTGTTATTTTTTCTTTATTTTGCAAACAAGTATGAAGATTTTTTTCTTCCTAACTTTCTGCTCTGAAATTTTTTTTTCTGTTTTTGACCACCCCCTCCAAAGACCTAATGGTCCATCCCTAATTGGAGTTTTCAATGTACGTACTATGAATATACAGGAGGTTGCAATTTATTAACAACAAGACTATCATATATCAAACGCAGACATAACATTCAAAAAACGAAATTCACAGGATGTCTGTGAAAAATTATAATGGTGATCAACTTTTAGATTTTTGCAGGGCCACTGATACGGTCATTCGTAATGGTAGGTGTATTGGAGACAGTATCGGAAAATCACTTGTCATCAAAGGCAAGGCAACAGTACTGTTGATTATAATATTGTGATGTAAATCTTCGAAATCACTGGCCCATTGCTTCATTATCTATTAAAATAAAAAGAGAACTTTCAGACTTGGCCATAGATGGCGCTAAAATGCTCAATTAACGTAGGCATAAACTCGGGAGTTCTGGGTAGTTTTGTGTCTGGCATGGGCTCGAGCATGGCCGCACTGTACACGTACAGTTATGTATTGTGGCCAGAATCATGGATCTCAATCCCAATCTGGAAAAGGTGTATTGAATTGGTGTATTGTCAGTCAGTACGAAGTATTTCTTCGTCATATATGCTTCCCCGATCCTGTGAAAGAGGGGGTATACCCTGAAAGGACAAGTTAAGGTAGGGCAGAGGTGTTTGTGATCTCGATGGTGGTGTTAATCCAAATAAATACTGTACCCAGTATTAGAAATAGTATACATTAAAGTAGACATGTCATTAAGAGTAAACTGAAGTACATCGTGAATTCATGAAAATACAAACTTTAACGACACTGCCTCTTGAGTATAAACATGGAGCATGTTTTATGTTATGAGCTCCAATTTGAGTGCACTTAATATATTTATACGGCATTAACACAACATAAGATAACAGTTATGAAAGTGCATTACCTTAGTTCAGATTCTTTGTTGTGTTCACCTTCACCAGATAAACTCTCCGGTTTGTCTACAAATACAAGATAACTTTACCATGTTATTTCAGAATTATATATAATAATTGAATTTTTGTTACAGGGAACGTTTAATGTCAGCGTTTAATTTCAGCAGTCAGCTATGAAAACACTTTTACATATCTTATGATATCGTTTGGACTTTTTTCTGACAAATTTTCAGACTTTTAACTTCTTATAGATCCAAGAAAGATCTACAGCCTGTTTTTAGCCACTCAAAGTCATGGTGTTTGTTTGTTTGTTTGTTTGTTTGTTTGTTTGTTTTAATAATAAAATATTTTATTGTTCCCCTCATAGGCTATGCCGGGATTTGCTACCAACTTGAAGTTAAATAATAATTGAATTCGAGTAACGAGCTTCATTTGACGAAAAAATTGCACTATGGTCTTTGCCTTTACTCTTCTTTCAATATTGTCGTGACATGGAATTCATATGATATGAACTATTATTTTTCTCAAGATAAGCTTTAACTTCAAATACTTCAACACCATAGACAGTTGAAGAGACATAATGCCTACTATGAACTCGCATGTTTTAATAAACTTAGGACTGGGACAGAATGGTGGCTTCGAATATTGGAATATACCTTCATGTCTGATGTTGCTTTAATTTTGTTTTCTGTAATATCTAACATCATCCCATATATGCTTGTTCCATTTTGGAGTTTAATCTCTAAAACTGGGATTAATTGGGGTAAAAACTTTGTTGGTTTTGTTGTAGTTTCTGTGAATTAAGATTCTTTACTTGTTTCCAAGCCAAAAGGACCCGAGTTTAAATTTACGACTTCCCCCTATACTCAAGCTCGCCTCCCCATCACCCGTGTTTATAACACTACTTACCACTCTGTTGCTTTGGCTTCTCTAACGAATTTGCCTGGGTCTTCGGGGCATTGGATTTTGCAAGGTCCTCTTGATTATCCGCGTCAACTATAATTTCGCCGTTTTCGAACAATCCCGCAATCTTGTTTGCCATTTTAAATGTGCGCTGACCCTAAGTAGATTGTTTGGTCGATTCCTGTGCTATCGTTTCAATTTTTAAGGCTTCAGGTATTTTTAACCTATTAAATCAACTTGTAGACGGATTTGAATCAGGAAAGCCGTATTTGAACGCTTAAACACGTGTACGTAGAATTGCGATCTGCAGAAAGAAAGTAACATGAAATTAGTTAAGGAAGATTGCCGAGTTCGTCGAATTCGGAACAAATATTATGATTCTAAAAATGCTAAAATTCTTCGCAGATCAACAAGTTTTGTGAAGTTAACGTAGAGAAATTATAATAATGTGGTGTGCACGCGAAACTGCGTGTATGTGCCATTTTTTAACATTAGAAAATTGAAGGCGTTTCATAAATACATCTCTATACTCTTCTCAGCAGCAAGGGGTACATTAGTAGTAGGAGCATTTTCAGAATCACCGTCATAAAATAAAGCAGAATTTAAGTTCTGTTTTGGTCAGTTCTTATACTCTCACAAGTTTACTTTCACACCTCTAATTCTCTAATGCGTATAATTAAACTTTATTTTACTTCCTTTTATTTTATATCGGAGGAAATACACTTTCTCTGTAATTATTATTTTTGTTTTCACGAAAGAGAAAATTGAGATCATATCTGAGAAATAACTTTGATTCTTTACTTATTTATGAAAATACAAAATCTTGTCATTAGCATTTCCTAATCATGTGTCTCAAGAATACTTTTGAGAAGTAATTTTGAAACATTCAACTTCATATGAGCCTTTGTCAATAGGGTGAATGGTAGGCAAAATGGTTAAGTAATAATATTCTACGTGAAAGAGCTTAAATGCAAGTTGTTTGTTGCAATTTCCAACCAGATTTACTGAACTGTAAAAAGCTTACTGTAGAACTTATTCGAACTTTGTGATGTTTTCTAGTCTACGACCTTACAGCACAAGCAGTCATATCAAATAGCTTGAGAAAATCTATCCAAATTTTTACTTTTTTACTTTTACTAACCATGTAATCTACCAGGAATATCTTCAGAAAACAAACGTGAGCAAGGTTAGGAATTTATAGGTAAGGAATTACTATATCATAAATTTATGATATCGTCATGTTAAAGGCTATCAAAGTTTCAAGAATAAAATTATTCTTCATATTGGTACAGAGCTCCATCTGACAGTCAACAGGGAGTGTCATGATTATAGCTTTACTGAATAGGTCTAATAAGGCATCTGTCATTAGCACACAGTCTTATATCGTATATCTCAAAGGTCCAATAGAAGAAATGGCCATACAAATCAAAATGAATGCATAGTCCTCGAAGTAGAAATGGATTAACTACCCAATGGTTTATCGTAATCCAAGTTCATAAACTTCATAGCATATTCAGAGTATTATTATCTTTTTTATTATTAAGATTTTGTGGACGTTGTGCTCGTTCATTTCACATCTGCTTGAATGTCGACCTGCACAACTATGGCGCCATTTTGAACATTAATCGTATCATGTTATGTAGAAGTTGTCAACGATTTGTTAGTTTACGTTGTCACGCACCAAATAGTGCACCAGATCTTATGATGGCGACAATGACGTATAGTAGTGACAACCGCCCTAAAGCTTGTTTTCGAATATCGGCTTAAATAGAGTTGTTTTTACCAACGTTTTCTGCTGTCAGAGTATGCTTAAGCCAGTAATGGTGAACTGAGGACGTCAATATATACCACGGAGTAAAGAAAAAATTATTGCGTAATATTGTAAAATTATAGTTATTGACAAGAATTTTATCCATTAATAACATTATACTTAATTCTCTTTATGCCAACCTTGCCGGAGTTTAGAATACTGAATACAGAAGCTTAATTATTTGGAGTGCTCAGTCATTACCGTGTCAGCACGGCGTTCACAATAGCATTTCACAATATATATTATTGCCTGAATACATGGGTTTATGTGCCAGACAGAAGGTGACACTTCGCCCGACGCCAGGAGGGCAAATTGTCTCCTGCTGCGAGGGCACATAAACCAATATATGCAGGTAATAACATTTATATTACATGCCTTTCACAGTAAATGCTATATGACATTTAGTTACATGTAGGGCATCCTTAAATAATTTTACCATTATAGACAAGCATCAAACAGATCGTAACGAAAGGCAAAATAGCACTGCGCGCATTGATATTTTACGTCCACCTTTAAGCGTCTACTATGACGTCGAAAACGTCGAAGGCTTTCATCGGACCAAGTAACTATGGAAACCGGTCAGTACATCGTTCACACGCCCGCTAACTCCCCGGATATTCCTATTCAAATCAATGCACATATTTGTACTGACGTCGAGGCATGTAATAAAGGTTAGACACTGTCTTACATTTATCTTACTTTTTACTTATGACAACAATGGTGTCAAACAAGACAAAGTATCTCTCTTTTAACCATTTCTAGTAAATTTTAACATTTATTCGAGAGGTTGAATTTACTGTTCAAAATATTACAGGGTTATTCACAAAATACGGCCCTGTATGGACGAGGGCTCAGTGAGTGGTGACGTATTGGACGAGCCGAAGGCGAGTCCAATACCTCACTCACTGAGCCCGAGTCCATACAGGGCCGTATTTTGTGTATAACCCTATTATTATACACCTCCCTTCATTAATCGTCCGTATAAACTAATTCTATGGTAAATTGAGGGATGCGGCACGCCCGATATGAGTGGAACGCTCGCGATTACTGCTCCGCGCCGTACAAGTCCCTTGCGTTGGCACGAAGCCAATTAATTTTCAGTGCAGTACAAGCAAACTTCGCTGAATGTTTTCAATTTTATTAGTTTTTTAAAATAAAAATCAATTGCATTTAGACTCAGTTTCGTGTTTAGCGTGTTTCAAACCTTATACTACGAATACATTTCGGTGGAAGTTGTTATTATGTATATATATAACTCACCGTAAAATAGTTTGTTTACATCCGATAATCGCTAGGTCAAAGGTCAAACAGGCGCGTCGCGCGTCTCCCGTATTCGGGACTCCGCGTACTATACAAAATACGGAAAGTTATTGGACGGTCAAACTCCCATAGGTTACGGCAGTAGGCGTATAAAATTAAATGTATTGAAAGTATATTCGACAGTATAGGCGACGTCATCGCTTCAATTTTGGGTAAAAAACTGAATTCCGTAAAGTTTTGTCCTTAACCTCCACGCTCGTCACCCCATCTCTTAAGAACCCTAGCCCTATTATATCGAATCCATCGACAAGCTATATATATTTGAAGTAAAGCAAACAATTTCCTATCACTAGTTTTTTTCAGTACTTGTGTTCATGTGTAAACTTCAGTTTCCTGGTCTACTTACTGCTATAAAAACATTTTGAAATGTTTAGTAGGCCCTATTTGGCTTGTCTGTACGGCATGTCAGTGTGTGACGTGCGTTGTCTTTGTTAACAAATGAACATGGACCCATATATACAATGCAAGATTCGAGGTACATGAATATTCCACATTGATTAAGGGTCATTAGCATAGAAGTTTAATACCGAAACAATGCTCATTAATGTAATATGCACGTTTAAATATCATTACATTGTATACCTCACATCTTGCACTAATAGGACCCGTACCTGAAATTACTTATCAACAGTAACAATGCAGGATATACAGTCAATTCTTTATCCTGAATATCAAAGATAACCTGATCTCTGATGTGTCCATCAGTGTCACCGTACTCACATTTGTTGACTACATGGTAACATGTATGCCATCACTGTTTCCCCCTGCTTTTTGTACGCGAAGGCGGAAACGTGCCCTTTCATGGACGATATTATTTCTGGGAACAAAGTGCTCTTGGTGTTCAGTATACACATATTGACTGGCTATGAGGGCAACAGCATACGTCTGTACCCCGAGGGACTGTGAGTCATCCCCAAAAACAGACTGTTTCCCGAGGCCGTAGGGCGAAAGAAACAGTCTGTTTTTGGGGGTGACTCACAGGCCCGAGGGGTTAAAGACGTATGCTGTTGCCCTCATAGCCAGTCAATATGTGTTTTGTAACACACCTCATCCGTAGTGATGCATAAGAACGTACTATACACAAAACTTGTCGCATGTAGGTCTATGATGTAATATGTTGGAGTGGTTCAGTAAGAAAAAGTTTTTCCTAAAAAGACCGCAATACTTCTGCAAAACGTTCAATTCACCTTTGATTATAGTTTTTGTCCGTATCCAGTCCTTGTTGGAAACCAAAGCATTCAATTCTTCTTCAGAAAGTAGGATAAACCAAGAAATTTCTGGATTATCGTTTCGATCGGCCGCAGACGACATGTTTGTTTACATTCCGGTCCGCGTTCGCGTCAAATATCGTTTTTGACGTCAGCGGGCATCATTTTTCAGAACTGATGCCTGGGAGGCAACAGTTCAAACGAATGATGCCTGATGACGGCGTTTACGTGGATCAGCACAAAAAGAACGCATCCCACGTGACTATCAATTGGCGAATTAGAATACAGACTACGGATGAGGTGTGTTACAATACAGTCTGTTGTTTACCGCTGCTACCATGTCATGAAATATGACGAGGTTCGATGCCGTTTACAATACGTAAATAACTAGCTCTACGAAAGCTCTATACACAACTCAATTGACAGTCGACTAAGTACTAACTACTAACTTGTTGCCGTCTCATGGAGTCTTCTGCAAAGTAATCTGTTACTGATACTGATTAGCATTGTAGTCATAGCAACTCTTAGTAACGCAAGACAGTACATTCTCGTTCGATCGATTGCAATTGAGTAAACTTTGCCCTCTTTTTTGATTAATTACTCCTGCCTATCACGTAATGTGTCGAATCACTCAACTGTTACAACAACGGGCTCATCTCGTTGCAACGGGTGTCATAACACTCCAGCTTGAATCACAATAAGTTCAAATAAACTTTTACCGAAATCGACGCTTCCCAAGGGGCTGATAAAGGATAGGGCAACATATGCTTAAATATATAATACCAGGTATGTTCCCCTTAGCATCGAAACTAGAAATTATCTATGTGAGCTTCCAACACTTTTTCGAACTATGTGATATTCAGTTTCACCCCTAGTCTTATATCGGATACTATTAAAAGTATTTTCTTGCCTTGTCCTTTTTTAACTAGACAATTTTTTGTCTCATCGTAGACGATTACTATAAAATCTGCATATACTATCGATAGTATGCCGATCTCCTAACATTAAGTAAGTTTGAAATGTAACTAAATGTCGATTACTACGACTGAACTAGACTGTAGCATCAGTATATTTAATGGTCACACTAAAATATTTATAGGATAAAGCCCGAATACGAGGTGTCTTCTGGTATATAAAGTCCGACCCTACGATGAAATGTCGAGGCTTTGGGCCTCTACATTTTATACATCAGAAGGGGCGAGTATGAGGGTTTATATGACTTCAAAACTATCACCTGAAACTTACATCTTTACGTTTAGGTTGCTTTGATTACCTCGGTGTTCAATGTAACGTTTTTAGACTTCAATAAAACCTTGATTTTTAAAGTCACCTACAAGTATTATGGAACATCTCATACAAACTCTTTGGGATCTTATTCTGTTTGTGCCAAAGCAAATTACATGTGCAGCGTCTGTGTTAAAATTTGAATATTGAAAACTGCAGCTCTCTTGGGATATGGCGTGACCACCTTTAATTGGACAATGCTTTGCTAGTGATATTATCATTTACATTTGACTTTCGAGTGATGTGCAACAGGTCTTCCCAGTATTTGAGCGGAACTTTGCAACAGTCTTGTTAACTTGTTTCTGATTGGACTATTTCGTGTTTTCAAGGCAATGTGCAACAGATTTGCTGCATGTGTATGGTGTTGCAACCTGTCTTCTTCCAAAGTGATGAATATTTTTTACCCCTGTTTCAGAACAAATTCGCCGAGTCAGTAGCTTGCCAACACTCCCAGCCAACACTCTGCCGCAGTAGCATGGTCAGTCGGCGTCGTCGGAGCAAAGCCCTGTATTCGACACGAACTTACCTGAACAATAGCTGGCCCTTGCCAAACGCAACGTTTTCGCTACTGATAAATACTGGACAATCAGACTGTGCGTTCGCTTCACGAAATATTTATCTGCCTAGATTTGGATGGGATGTGCTGTTTGGAAGATTCACAGATTTGAGTTACCTTGAGGACGACAATCCGTGACAGATCGAAGCCAAACCTTTTACGGCAATGAGATTTCAATGAAGGTTTCGTCCCCTTTTCTACTTCGCAGGAATGGCACACGTTTAAATAACCGTTGCTATACCGAGCAAACAAAATAAAGTCAAAACAAAATTGTCATGAAACATCACCATTTTAAATATTGACTCTTACAACAATCAATCAATGTTAACTTTGTTGGCACAAGGCCTTGACAACAGATGGGCGGCTTGGTTGATACTTTGTACTAAGAAGCAATGCGATTTTACCAGGGACAAATTTGGTTTTGATACATTTCTACATTTCATTATAATCACTCATCGGCGCGCACCAGACTCAGTTATTGACATCCCTTTGTCAAAAGCAACTCCGGCACCGAAGTATCATAGGAATGGTTTTGATGCATCTTTGTTACACTGAAAGATGCGGCAAGACTTGTGTTTTCAATTTGGTGAAGATATCCGCAGTCACAGTGGCATACGGCGCCAGACATCAAAGGCGTCCCGTCGCGTCATTTGTACAAACAGAAGTCAAAAGTTCAAATTTGCGCAGACTAATGGTGATAACCTGCGCAACATATTGATTAAAGATAAAGTCCACATAATCATGTGATGTTTACTTCAACGACCAACGTAAACAAAGACATTTTACAGTGCAACTTCCTCTACTAGTATGGGAGTTTTCAGTTATTTTGAGAGGGTTGACCGGGAGCCATTGTGGAGGGTCATTTTTTACAAGCCTGTTCTTGCGGGCTCTTTAATTGATCCATCTGTCAAAAGCAAATCTGGCGCAAAAGTCAAAACCACCCTCGTGATTATGGTTTTAATGAATCTGTGTAGCAATTGAATATGTGACGGGACCTCTAAGGTGTCTGGTGCTGCATGCTACTGTTTTCACTTTGGTCAGATATCCGCAGTGACGATGGCATGCAGTGCCAGACATCAAACCTGTCATCTGAACAAAGAAAAGTCAAAAGTTTAAATTTGCACAGCAAATCGCGATGACCTACGTAACATATCGATTGAAGATAAAGTCAACACAGTCATGTTATGTTTACTTCAACGACCAACGTAACAAAAATATTTTACGACGCAACTTCCTTCTACTGGAAGGGAGATTTTAGCTATTATGCGGAAGGTGGTAACAGTGGGCTGGGGACTTTTATTTGAAGTTGCCATTTTTTACAACTTGCCCTCAGGGGAGGGTTACATTTTGCAAATTTAGCCCTGGGAAGTGCCAATTCTTACATTCGTTAATTTTGTAATTAGGCCGTGTAAAGAAAATTATTGTTTGCCGTCCTTGGATTTTTGAAGAACCTAGCAGCCAGCCAACAAAAACAACAAACACAGAAAAAAAAACACAACATAGACCAATCCCATAAACTTTAACTTTCCCATCGGTTTAAGAATGAAATATCATCTGTTACATATACAATGCAGCGTTTCTTATACTCTTCATTAAGCACGTTGAAAGCTTGGAAACAAAGGTTATACTTGTATAAGTACAACAAGCATACCTAGAGTTAGGTGATTGTAAGTCTGAACATCAATGCCATAATAAACAATGGCAATAAACCCAATACCAGTACATAATGTACCAAACAGTGTGATAGTAATCAACTGGTTGTGTTACGAAGATAATTTGTCTCTGGCGTAGGTTTATTTTGTTGTTGTTCATGTTATTATTATTATTATTATTATTATTATTACAAGTTTAGGGGCTATAAGTATTATATAGAAATCTAAAAACAGTTCATTGAAGCTGTGGGACTTCTGAAAAAAAGGTGTTGTTACTCCTGAATGGTTGGCATGGAATGGTTGGCATGGAAACATCTCACATTAAAATGAGTGTGATTTTTTTGCTGTGCTAACCAGAAAAACCCTTATTATCAATTTTTTTAATCAATCAATAGTTCTTTAATAGGAATTAGGGAAAAAGTAACATTTTCAATCCCAAAAAAGTTACTATGGCAACTCGAAACATTAAAATAAGTCTGGTTTTTGTGTTCTCTGACCCGAACTTTCCCACTAGATAATTTTCATTTCAATCACAGTAACTTTTCATGGGATATTAGAAAAACTGATATTTTCAACACCTAAAATGGTTACCATGGAAACATGGGGCAGTGAAATCGATATCATATTTGGTCTTTTCGACCCAAAATACCCTTATGGTGAAATTTTCACGGAAATTGAACCTATTATTATTCGTGTTATTATTTCTATATAATACTTTATTATTATTATTATTAATTATTATTATTACTACTAAGCCTACTACTTCTATTACTGTTATTATTATTATTTAACGAGCAATAAAATAGGTAATACGAAAGACTACGGGCAACCAATGAAGACTAGTACAAACAATTCGAGAAGACGCAGATATATCGACACCCAAAATAACCCTGCCAGCTCTTTTCTGGAGTTTATACAATTTTTGGATATTTGTCTTCGAAGTGCTACCCCAGACAGTGCAACAATAATCGACTACAGAAAAAAATAACGCATTGTAAGGGGCCGTTCAGTTTTTACGGCCTGGGGGGGGGGCGGCAAAATCTTGTCCTGTGTTCAAAACAATATAGAACC
>LD342624.1:150511-160945 GCA_001465055.1 Ptychodera flava | reverse complement strand
CTGCCCGAGGAGCAAGTACCGTAGGCCAAATTTCGCCCATTTTAACACTAAGCCAATAGGTTGAACTTAGATCATGCCAAGCCAACCAAAAATATCATTGATTTGGTGTTTTCTGTAGCGGTTTTAGAACCCGAAAAACTTTCGACCAGAAAGACGTCCCCATCTTGCTTGTGAGATCATACCATTCAGTGCAAGGGGTGGTAAGCTGTCAGGCTGTACGCGCTTGGCGAGGTTATCGTGCCACCTCTCGGACTGAATGGTATGATCTCACTATTAAGCCTGCGACGTCCTTCAAGCTCGGCGTCTTCCGTGTTCCAAAACTGCCGGAGAAATCATCAGGTTAACGCCAAATCAATGCTATTTTTGGTTGGCTGGGCATGATATAAATTGAACCTATTGGCCCAGTGTTAAAATGGGCGAAATTTGGCCCACTTTTTCCTCGGGCAGTCCTCAGGCAGCTACGGGCAGTCACGGGCAGTAATTAGTAGGACCGCACCAGTAGCGCTACAAGGCCGATGGCCCTGGGGAGATATTAGCGCACCCCACTCGACCAGGCGTGTTGATGTGGAATGCAACATATTTACTGCATTTGGTCGTACCGATTTATCACTACTGAAGACTAAACAGTACACTGCACCAACTTTGTCGTTTATGGGGTTTGGAATTTGTTCAAACACGGCGATCGCGTTCTGAAAACATTGAGCGTGGGGTGTCAATGTTTGTGAGAGCCGCCATTACCGGAAGTTGGTAATGACATGACGGCTCCCAGAAATGTTTCGGAACGCGATCGTCGTATTTGAACAAATTCAAAACCCCATAAACGACAAAGTTAGTGCAATATACTGTTCAGTCTTCAGTAGTGATAAATCGGTACGACCAAATGCAGTAAATATGTTGCATTCCACACCAACACGCCTGGTCGAGCGGGGTGCGCTTATATGATACTCCCCAGGGCCATCAGCCTTGTAGCGCTACTGGTGAGCGAAGTTGCAAAAACCAAAAATCACCGACCGCCTCACTGTAGCGCTACAATTTTGCAGCTACAGTTCGCCTGTATTGAAACAAGAGCCTGTGGCTGCAGTGCTCGAGGTTTTGCCTAGGTATTATTTGGGTCGGACGGCAAAACTCTGGTTTTGCCTTCGGACCCAATACCCAGGCAAAACCTCGAGCGACAGTACAGTAGCTACAATTGAGATTGATATACCGTACGATTTGCCTTGGAGATTTAAGGAGAAATCTGCTTGTACGAAATGAAAATTTAGCTGTTTTGATACGCAGACAATTGGCCGTGTACAACACGGTATGTACCGTACAGACCACAGGCATTTGACTCAATGCAAGCAAACCATCACTGATGCAACCGGTAAGAAAACTGGTTGCATCATTTACGGTTTACTTGCATTCAGTCGAATGCCTGTGGTACAGACCATGGCTTGCCAGATGCTTCACACCAAGACCCAGTCACACCATACCACCTTGGCCAATACCATTTCACACCAAAACAACTTTGTACCAAAACCTCTTCGCCCCGAGAGTCGATCGCTTCAAATTATTTTACACAAAAACAACTCCACTTCACCCCAAAGTATCACAAACTGGTAAAGCTAAAACTAACCCACCAATGCCCAGGAAGATTTCATCACCCATCTATCTCCCACCCAAAGTCTTTAGAATGATCTCATTTTGAGAAGCTGAAATCTTACCATAGAGGTAGTTGAAGACCTTCATGGTTGTATGAACATGTAGGAAAACAGTGTTATCGTAGCCCGATACTTTCGCCACAGTACCGCCATGAAAAAAAAGGAAGTTTTGATGTCAGGGCTGAGAAGACCAATTTGAATTTAACTGTATATACCTATTACCAGTATGTGTCGTATACCTAAGACATTGATCAGTAGATTATGATATGAGCCAAGTTGCTCATATCCTGAAGTGTGTTTTTGTCAATAAAATTAAATACTTCACCAATTTTTAGCTCATATTTGGTATTGATATAAATACCAAAAAGAGCTAATATGGTGAGTCCATGGCGTCTGTATGTCTGTATGTATGTATATGGGTATGTATGTGCGGATGTATGTCCGTCACACGAAAGGGTCCCATACCGCCAAAGCTACCATCTCAGTATTTGGTGTACAGGTAGATGCAGGGGTTGAGATGTGACATTGTTCAAATGAACATGTCAGTGTCAAAATTATGCAAATGAGGTAAGAAAAAGGGGAAATCCTGCAAATGTGCAGGAGTGGTGGCAGTAACTGAAACAGCCCACACATCTGAGTAAGAGGTTTTTGACCTTTAACCTATTTGTATGGAGGGTACCTATTATGTGTGGGAGTGGTGGCAGAAACTGAAACAGCTTGTTAGTCATTTCCTGTCATTGTTTATGAACTGTGACATATTAACAGACCTGCTCAAACCACAGTCCCTCCGCCAAACGGTAGGGAAACGCTATTGTCAAAACGTGCGAACAAGGGGATTAGCTGGTAGGATGTGCGTTGCGCTGGCGTTCGCTGTTGATGACGTCACACCAGCTGCAGCGTCCCTTCAAAGAGTGGGTATGGTTGTGTCGTCTTTGACGAAGAAACTAGCCTGAATCAGCCGTAAAGTATATTCTCGATAAGCAATATTTCTTGATAAGGAAAGTGGGTGAACTTTTTATTCCTAATCGATTTTCAGCGCTAAATCAGCGTTTGATTATGCTATCGCATGTAGGTCATTTTCATTGAATTGCATCTTTCATAATGTGTCAGGAGAACATGAATTTTTGTTCGCTCTACACTGCAAAATTATGAAGGTCTGTTTCATTCTGATGTCTGTTCTTGTGATTAAAGTATACGTAAAATTAAACTGACGAACCCAGTTTTTAGCTCACATTTGGTGTACCAATGTGAGGTTATCGTATAAGCTGAATCAGTCATTTGCATCTGATTTGCATGTCTGTATGTCTGTATATTTGTGGGTATGTGCGGATGTATGTCCGTCACACACAAAGGCTCCCATACCGCCAAAGCTACCATCTCAGTATTTGGTATACAGGTAGATGCAGAGGTTTAGATTACATGTGAATTTGTTCAAATGAACACATCAGTGTCAAAAATGTGCAAATGAGGTAAGAAAAAGTGAAAACCTGCAAATGTGCAGGAGGCATGGCAGTGAGAAACAGGCAAACTCCACTGATCTTGACTCATTTCCTGTCATTGTTTATGAGCTGTTGCATATTATTAACAGACCAGCTGCAACCATAGACAGTAGATGGGGGAAGACCGTTTATACTAAAATACAGTGTTTTTGCTAAGGTTTGGGAATATCGGTAAATTATTTGGGAACCCCGGTAACATTGCTGCTGTCCCCTAATCTGATTGCATTGATGTACCAAGGGGAACCCCGGTAAAATGACTGGGGAACCCAGGTAACATTTACCGGGGTACCGGCCTTAACAAAAACACTGAAATAAGAGGAGCTTGTTTCTGCTGTGCATGTTGGACCTTAATTACTTTTGTCATTCTTGTTTTTCTGGTTTAAATATTTCTTGTTGTTTTTCTGGTTGTACTGTGCAGAAATCATTGCCATAACATCAACGTAGAATTTTCCTGCACTGAACAGATAGAAACAACATTTATTGTTGATCATTGGTAACCCATACTGGTATTTACCAATTCTGATCAAATTTGAGCGACGGCGCATAATTGCGGTATTTTTGAATAAAGGTTTATAATGAGACGCAAAACGATAATTTTGGAAATGGCGTCCAATGACGATCTGTGTTCGCGTTGTGTGTTCCTCTGAAATGGTGTTGAAATCGATGTCTTGTCATCAAGAGAAATGAAATCATGGTCGTAATGATTACATTGGTGTTGACTGCAAGTGTAGTCCAGTCAAACGCAACCAGCACGTGTAAATACGAAACACAGCTTATGTACGCATGCGCATTGTCTTTTAGTTCATTGCATGTCAGGTAAAAATGGTGTCATCGTTTATGCTAATGTTAGACCAAGTCACGATAATCTCTTTACGCGAATAAACAGTGTAACGGAAGCGCAACGCGCATCAAGACAATAGAAATACATTGCATTTCCCGACCGTTTTGTGGAGGGACCGTGCTCAAACCATCGGTGTCTATTTTTGTACATCCATGGTTGAAACATTCTCTGCTACAATGTATGCATTTTGCTAAAGTTGACCTCCAGTACCTAAAGTTTCAAACCTTATTTACTTTTGTCATTCTTGTTTTTCTGGTTTAAATATTTCTTGTTGTTTTTCTGGTTGTACTGTGCAGAAATCATTGTCATAACATCAACATAGAATTTTCCTGCACTGAACAGATAGAAACAACACTTATTGTTGATCTTTGGTATGTACCAATTCTGATCAAATTTGAGTGACACCGTATACCGTACTCGTCCAAGTATAAGCCCCCCGTTCGGCAACACTAAACGGCGGTAAAACTAGGGGAGAGGCTTACACTCGAGCAACCCCATGTTATCTGTCATGGACACTTAATTTATGCTAATTTTATGCACGATTTTTTTCAATATCACTGGATCTTTCTAATCACTTTCAAAATCGACTTACACATCCAAAGAAATTGATTGTACAATCTCTGAATACAGAATTGACATTTTGGTGAAATTTCAGTGTCAAAAAAACCCCCAAACTTGAAACAACACGTCATGTATGCTACTGATTAACAGTGAACTGGCATGCATTGCCTACACGGAAAGGCAACTCAATATTCCAGTATCAAACTGTCTACATCTTGTGAAAACAACAACATAGCGGTGAAAATTGTATTAGTCACCAGGAAAAGTCTTCACAAATGAAAGGATAATTGCTTCAAACAAAAGAAACTGCATGCTTAGAGGATGGAAACATCGTGGCCGTGGATGAAAATAAACAATGGCGGACTTGAGTAGACTATTTAATTTAGTCGACGGGGGTGAGCAGGGTCAAAGAATCAAGAAAGTACTAGTAAAACGTGTCATTTTCCTTACGATGCTGTCAAGACTACTCCAGTTCCTCATTGTTTTAACATCTTTTAATAGTTTCTTTATTATCTAAAAGTAATTTTACCAAGTTTAATGACCAAATGTACTCTCCTAACTTTTCTGTATTTGAGTTAAACTAGGGTAGGGGCTTATACACGGATGTAATGCATTTTCAAAAATCCTCTGAAATCAGGAGGGGGGCTTATACACGAGCAGGGGCTTATACTCGGACGAGTACGGTAATTGCGGTATTTTTTTTTTAATTAAGGTAACACAAAGTGTCCAGGAAAGACAAAAAATGGACCCAAAGTCAACTCTAGAGGGCACTGCCAAGAGTAGAAAAGGTCAAAAGCGGAAGAGAGATTTTGAAAGTGTCGTTGAGGAGACGGAGAAAGAGATTGATTGGTTGGCTTTGGCTCCAAGATGTAAGTAAAATGTATTAGTGTTATAGCAAAGTCTGACTTTCAAGACAATACAGACTGGCTTAGATTAAACTGTAAGATTTCCTGTTGTATATGCTGCAGAGAAACTTTAAAGTGGCAGGTTATTTTACAGTGTAAATTGACCAACTTGATGAAAATTTCAATAGAAAACAAAGGACTAACACCATGTTAACATCAATGTCAATGTGTACTAATGCGAGAACCAAGGATTGAGGACTTTGCCCCTTTGAACTATCAAAAGTACCGTACACATGTAACCACAATTTTATTGCAATTCTGGCACAGTTGATTTCTCCTTTTAGACCACCGAGCTTTTTTCAATTACAGTCCAAGTGAAGTTACCATTCTAGAACCCCAAGAGGCCAGTTTCACACCAACGGAGTTGCATGATTGAAGTGTAACAGGTCTATGGATTGTGAAATACAAAACTTGGCTGAGGTCCACCGCATGAATAAAATACCAGAATACGTGTAGATTTTCTCACATTGTTACAGAATATATGTCCATATATCAACAATGTGCCCCGAAGAGTAATTTCTTGTGTGTGTCAAACCAGGTATCAATATAGTTGAGTTTGCTGAAGCCAGGGCTATTGAGATCAACACCATGATGAAATATGTAACAAGTACGGTTGGAGGCAGACAGGTGTTTCAGACATTACCCAGGCATATGAGAAGAAGAGCTATGAGTCATAATGTCAAAAGGCTGCCTAGAAGGCTGAGAAAAAATGCACAATTTGAGGTAAAGGTTGTTCTTGTTTTGTAAAGATCATGGAAATGGATGGTTTTTTTCAGGTTCAATTCTATACATGTATGTGTATAGATTTATTAGGCCAAAGTAATTAAATTATTTGTTTTGCGTCCACTCTTAATGGGAAAAGGTACGCGTCTAAGCGGCTGAAAAACACCCACAAGAAAATTAACACAATGTAATTTGATTGCAGCAAATAAGAAATTGTAACAAAATTTTAGTTCAGAAAAGCTAAGCGGTCATGTCCTAAAATTTCCTATTCAAATACATTGTGTGTGTTTTTCATGAAAACCTTAAAAACCTACGCGGGTGGGGACGCAAAACAAAGAATTTAATTACTTTGGCCTTATTTGTGAGCAGTTGGTAGGTAATAGTGCCTCTCCTATGATAGTGTATTAAGTAAATCATGTATGATATTCGTTGATTATCTGTTTGATGTATGTATGTATGTCTGCTTGATGTATATACGTATAGCTGTCTGTGTGTGTATATATGTATGCATGTTTGTGTGTGTCTGTTTGATGGATGTAGGTATGTCTGTAGGTGTGTATGTATTTAGAGGTTATTACCCAATATCGCCTGTTCCTGTGTCGTATCAGCATGAGTGTCATTTGTGCTACGTCAGACGCGAGACGAAGTCGAGTGTCTGACGCAGCACAAATGACATGAATGCTGATACGACACAAGGAACAGGCGATATTGGGTAATAACCGATTTATCATATACCCATTCCCATAATTTTAGGGAATTTTTACTAATAGAACGAAAAACCTTTAATTTTGAGGCTTTACTTTACTACGCCTTGCGCATAAATATCAGAATGTTTATGTGAACAGGCTTCATTCATAAAGTATACGACGAAGATGTCAACATCACGCGCGACATCGCTGCAAGTTGTCCATATCTCAATGAAACCCAAGAAGAAAGACACAGGGATACTCAAATCGTCATACAGAAGGAACATTTTAAGGTGCGATATGCTATTACAACTGTAACTAATAACTGCTCAGCTTTAAATCTATCCTGATTTCGATCGTCGAACGGCACAGAGCTCGCGCGGAGAGGGGACGCCATTTTGTTAGTTTACCTTTAGAGTTGCCATGTCAACAGTCGTCGTGTGCGCGACATCGCTGTCACGCCACGCGCTCACTACCTGTTCAGTGGAGACCGTGCACAGTGCCGGCGCCGTGCGAACGGCAGAATGTTTGCTAGAACTTGACCAAAAAAATACCATGGGACAACATTTCAAGACTCAACGTGATATTTCCGTATTTTGCAACCAGAAATATCCGTGTTCCTCGAAGCCCTTCAAGTTTTTACGTCGGCGACATTGCTTCACAGGCGGGGAGCGGCAGCCATTTTGTTGTTTACGTTGTTTACCAACAAACTGCTAATGTAGTTCGGGAAAACTCTAAAACTGATGACGTTCATCGTGCATATCTCGACGTTTACTGTGAAATATCACGGCTGATATTTTACGTTGAACGTCACTAGGATGTAGCAATATGGGCATGGGTATATGATAAATATGCATGTCTGTCTAGATCTGTCTTAAGGTAGTATGCGCCTCGAAAGTGAAAGATTTAAACTTTTGCTCTAACTTTCCTCAAGGAATCTTTCAATCATTCTCTTTCAAAATCAAGAATAAAAATAGGCGGGTCACCGTGCAAATTTGGGTATTAGAGAAACAGATTACCCGAGATTTACCAATATTAGAAATTCAAAATGGCCGCCATCCCTGTGTTAAACCGGTGTGCGGGGTATAAAAGGCCCCTAACTTATTGAAAATTCATAATGGCGCTTGAGTGACAACTGGCAATAGCTAGGTAGACCGCTCCGTGAAAATCGGCCGAAACGATTCTCAAACAAATATTATTGGAATACCATGAACATAGACTGTTTCATAAACACCTAGACCATACAGGTATCTACAAAGTTTCACAAAGTTTTTTAAAACTACGACGATTAGGGGGAAAATCGCTTTCTGAACAAAGGGAATGGCCCTCAGCAGACAGTCGTTCCATGATTCAAACAATTGTCAATCATTCGGTGACGCGCAGAGGCGTAAACTGGTCAAACATTTGCTGTGCATACGAGAACAATTACGATGTAAACAAACCATAATTGTGTACGCTTAGAGCACCGTCCCTCCACGAGTTATATCAGCGGGCAAAGGATGAAAACTTTGTGTAAATTGTCATCAACTCTTTTGCTAGCGTCTATGGTGCAATGACCTCACGAAAGTGAACCATTTTCAGATGTGACTTAGCACGAGGACTAGTCAGTAAGCTTACCCGTAGTACGATGTTTCTAGCGAAAAGCGCGTAATATTTTTTAACAAAAGTGTAAGCAGAGTCCATAGTTTGCACTTATAATGGCATCGAAAATAACCATCAAAACATGGCGGTAGCCTCCATGATCAATTTAATTATTGTCAGTCGAAGAGATCTACGTTTTAAACAACTTCCCCCTTCCAAATCTACGGCCGAACGTGATGGTACTGAACAGTTGTTTTGGATATATATGCTGGCCCCGAAAACGGCCTTATGTGCACGTGTTTTTACACGTGGAAATGACATGTCGTGTTCGGAGGGCTGGAAAGGTTTTGACATACCGATTGTCGCAGTTACATTTGGAATTCTGTGATGAGAATTTAACAAAAATTTTAAGATATCTGAACAGTTGAATCATTCTATATTTCAGTTCAAGATGAGCAAGTAAGCGCCAATACCCAATCTTGTAAACGCTTTAGGATACGCGTGTCTGAGGACAGCTCATTGATTCTGCGCTACATCGTAATACTATTTCGGCAAAAGCTGGACTTAAATTCCTTCAATAACCGTGGAGGTAGAAAGAAAGACGGAGAGGAACCCAGTCTGTCATCACAGTCACTCGTGATCAGTCTATTCCGCTTGGCGTCTATGCCCCATAGACGTGTGTACATGTCTGAGAAAAACCAGGCATATGTACACACGTCTATGGGGCATAGACGCCGAGCGGAATAGACTGATCACGAGTGACTGTGCTGAAATTGATTCCAGTCGAAGGTTAACAAACGTTTCGAGCAAAACTTGCAATTTCTCTGAAAATAAACATAACTCGTGATAATTTTTCGATATCAGCCCGCCGCCAAGCAACTGAGCAGCTGACCGCGATCGCTATTACAGATATCGTGATACACGAGATTCAAGGAAGTCTCGACCCTTACGTAAACTTCCTTTATATTTTGCGATCGGTCATGACGTCGCCGTTTACCTATTTCCTACCATTTTCCGGACGTGTTGCTCAGTCCATGTATAGACGAATACAGTTTATGGGTAATTCACCAAACGAATTTGCCAATTTCGAGTTATTTGTAATTTTTCTATTATAAGTTTATTACTTTTTCAATTATTACTCCCACTATGTACGGCGCTAATATTCCGTAAGCTTATGTAAATGACGGTCAGTGGCAGAATCATTCACATAATGAACGTTGACATGGCCTGAAACTTCAGTAAATTCCCTCAAGCAAACTCCTGTTTGATGAAGTTGATAGAGTTTTTCTTTCTCTCTTTTTTCTTTCGAGTATTGCCATGGCAAAACTAAAACGAACCGGGAAACGAAGGCTGTACGTATCTATATTAGCCCAAGCCTGGGTGTGATCTGAGAGCAAACAGATTAGGCAGATAATGCGAACGATCGCAACCGTTGCCAACAGACTCATTATGCAGAGCCATGCCCCAAAACGCCCACCCAAACTTGGCACTAATCCTGATCCCGGTCCATTTCGAGCCGGGCTTTAACTCTATGGAGAAAAATAAAAATTTTTGAATTTCGAAAAACTTAGCCATTGAAAAGTTTTCTTTCACCAAGAGCTTTAAAATGAAGCCCCACATGTGGTATATCAGAAGAGAATTGTAAAAGTTTGAGACTGCGAATGTCTGTCCCCGAGGTGCGTTCTACCTTAATGTATACATATCATGTATGTCTGCCTATCTATATGTATGCTTTCTCAGGCTGTGAAAAATTTGAGTGAAGTGACATATACGTTCACCAAATACTTTTACATGTAATGTTATCAATACCAACATTTCATTATTGCATTACTTGTTTGTACAGTATGCAAACGTACATGACATTTACCGTCATGGTAAAGAGATACGTCAGCTAATAAGTTTACTTCTGGATTGTCAACAGTCGTATTCATTTCTGGCAATGCAGTTTTGCTTAACCCTCTCACCATCATGGTTATCCCCACAACCGTTGCATTGTTA
>LD342624.1:117718-130626 GCA_001465055.1 Ptychodera flava | reverse complement strand
AAGGGGGGTTAGAAATTTCCCAAAACTATATAACCTCCGCTCCGTTTGGCTCCATTTTTCCGAATTGGAACCTTGGAACCAGTCTATGTATCGGTACCAAATATCAATGCAGTCTGTTCAGCAGTTTTTGACTTTTTGTCGTTTACGGAAATGGATGACATCAAACACCCGTTGAAACCACCTCTATATCACAACTTCCAGTTGTGATAAAAAGCAACCTTCCAACACATTTACAAAACTGACATTCTCAAATATTATTGTTCGCCCTACTACCAGTACATGTAGGCTTGGCACTACCGCAATGGATTAAATCTATAATGTCATCTTAAAATTGATGTTTCACTCCCACAAAACAATTGTACTTCATGTTTGGGAGTGATGCTAAGATTTGCTCAAAAGCTACTATCTGCAGTATACTTGTATATTGATAGAGAAATAGCAGTATGCATTTCTCATCAGGAGAGTGACTTTTACTAAAGCTGTATATAGCATCAACATTTCAACACAAATATTAGTGATATTTGCATTGTAACTTTCTCTTTTTGTAATTTCAAGACAGTTATCACAAACATGAAATGAAAAGTTCATTTCGAGAGAAAAATTTTTCATTATTTGGAATATCACCATAAACAAATAATTCTTTCATCCAAATTGTAAGATTCACTGAATTTTGTTCCAGAAGTATAGTCATATATATAGTCATATATGTTCTTTCATATGGGTCTTCACATGAAAACAATCATCATAATTTCAAACTCTGTCAGATGTATACTAACAACAAAGGCACATAAATAGCTCAATAAAAGTGCATCTGTAATCTTATGATAATGGGATTAGGAATCGGTTGTCAAGAGCGTTTGCAAAAGGATGTCACAATAAACACTGGTGAAAAAAAAACACAAGAATTTATTTGTCTGAATTTTTAGTTAGTGATGCAAATGTCTCGTGGTATTGTTTCGATACACCAATCATTATCGCATTCAAAGCTATCAATATGTGAAAAGAGAAATACATTATATAAACATACCATAATCAGGCTTAAAACAAAAGCAGAATGCTGGAACAACAACTTTTTCATACCTCCAGAAAAGAAGTTCCCCTTGACAAAGTCTTCCACTCCTAATTCTTCTAGACCAACACCAATGAGACGTACATCATGTGCATCCAGCTGGGGCTTCAGAGAGCTGAGCTCTCGAGCTCCCAGCCTGCACAATTGTCATCCAAACCGACGTAGAAAAGTAATCACACATGCCTGACTTGCCCAGAAAGTTTCCAACTTCACAGACTGTAAAAAAACCCAGAAATACCAATAACTGTATTTTGAAACAAGGTTGAACAAACCATAGACAGTAGTGCCTATGAACAAACAAGGCCTTTTCACTGTTTTAATTGAAAATCACATTAAGGAAGGTTTTTATAAACATATTTTAGAATGTATTTGACATCACTTTTTATCTTATATGTAAGGAGAATCCCAGCCACAGTGGATGGAAGCAAACTTTTCATGACATAATGTATGAGGCTACAGAAACATTGCCAATTTTTACATTCAAATGTAAGCGTTAAACCATGGTGGCACCTTGGTTATTTGCAATGGCTTCTTTTAATGGTTTATTTGTAAAAATTAAAGAAAATATTACAATGACAGTCAATGGAATTCAATGACAGGCTGCATAACCTATGGGTTACGTAGTCAGGTAACCTCACGATGCACATGGAGGGACGATGTATCATCAGAATCATGGAACTGACTAAGATACTGCACAACCAAGCGGTCATACTTCATAACTGATCAGTATCAAGTCAATTACCACTAGTTACTAGTCTCAAAATTCATATGTTGATTGTCCCGGATAAAGTGAACTTCAGGCCATAGCTTTGGGCTGGAAGGTAACTTTATAAGACACTGAGGAATATCTTATTTGGATAATCCGTCATATTGGTGTAAAAGCGATGCTACAATATACAAAAGTCAAATATTTAGCGCCACCAGTGTTGACTTTTGCATTGTCTTTCTATGGATGAATGTGACTCTTTCTGTATCAGAGAGCTGAGCTGTGCAGTATGTGAGATGTCTGATGATTGCAACCATCATGCACTTTCTCCGAGAATGCTGCTCCTGACAATTGCCATATGCATTTCCTCAGTGGAGCTTTTGTCAAGCTAATATCACCTCCAAATATATACATGACATGCATACTTGTGACTGCAATTTCATATTTATTACTTCAAAGATGGTGGTTTTAAAAGTTTCAGTTACCAATACCATGATACAGAGGATCACATGTCCGGATATCTTGCAATATTGTCAGCTGTGTGTGTTAGATCAGGTTTGCTCAATAAAACCACCATATGTGTGGTGGTAAAGTGAACAAATTAATCATTAAAAACATCAAAACAAACATGATTTGTGATTGGTAACTAATTTGAAAAGCGGTGTCCCGTTTCTTCAATATTCTTTTTTTTCTGATTACATAACATATCAGACGCACTACCGTTAGTAGTAATAATCACATGATTTATCACATGCGTTTCTGTTTCCATAACTTTCCGTTTATTTATTCAATCATGAAGGTACATGTAGTCTCTCCATTAGTTTATCAAATATATGCGCTTTACGATTAAGCTTGGGTTCTTTTCGCTTTTATGAATTTATAATGAAATATCTCGCTCATGTGAACGCTGTGTCACTGCAAGTTACGTAACCCTCGCCATGTTCAACGTACCACAGGCGATTGAACACAAGCTAGTGTCCTTGGCTAACATTGCCTTGCTGAGATCGCCGGACAAGCAAACACACGATCGCAGTAACTAACTTTGATACGATCGAGCGCGCACGTAAACTTACCTCGCCACTCGCAACATTTTTCACGAGGTTGCTGGCTATCTTCGCCAGGTCCGCTGGCATAGCTTCACCAAACACTCCGATGTAATTTTCCTCACAAAAGTCACTGGACAAGTGACGGTCAAATGCAATGTTCGCTCTCTAAATCAAGGCGCTGATTGTCGTTTAAGTTATTTCAATGCATTCGTTTTCGGATTCAGTTTTTTTTTTGGAAGCATTTCGAGGGACTGACGCAACTTTTAGTTACTTTTAGTCCACAGTCCCTTTATCGAATATCTGAAATGACCAGGTTAGCCACGTTGCATAGATGTGATTATTTGCAGTCTATTTGATAATGATGATGATGATGATGATGATGATGATGATGGTGATGACGATGGTGATGATATGACGATGGTGGTGATGATGACTGTGCTTGTCTGGTTGTTTGCCTTTCATTTAGTTTTGGGCCCTATGGATGTATTCCAAAGATATTAACATTTCTTCTTTTGTTACTATTATTCTGGTCGATGATATCGAACCCTTTGTCCTCAACTTAGAATTTGGCATCAAGGTTTTGTAAATATTGTCAAAAAACACCTTTTGGCCTATGCTATGAAAACTTTACACCTCGGTAAATGCAAATTCAATAGAAAACGGGTAATATAAAATATAGGAAGCTGTCTTTAATTTATAAAAAAACCCTATCCTTGATTCTGTGTTTAGACACGTCTCTGAAATGGTGGATGCACAGGGACTGTGGTGGATGGAAATGCACGTTTGCGTCATCAGTGACTTGAAAACGAAAAATCAACCGATATTTGACCCCGAGTACGAATACGAATACAATTTTACCGGCGTGTTATATAAAAATTTAAATGGGGACTCTTAAGCGAATGGAAAAAAGTAATTATCAAAAAATTTGATAGAGTTGAGAGGTCTTTGTAGTGGGCACAGCGTCGGAAGTTTATTGGTATTATTATCCGAGTAAACAAATATTTAAATCGGTACAAAGCCACAAAAGATAGCCATCCATAGTGTAAAATTTTAAATGAAAATGACAAAAAATCTTTCTACAGCTCGAGAAAATTGTAATGGTGACAAAAAGAACATTGTGTGTTCCGATTCGTGCTATTTTACTTTAGGATTTACTATTGCTATTCTGATTCTGAGGTTTCCGTCATGTCATGTGTCGACTGCACTCTATGACGCTTGATTCCAGAGCAGACGGTGTCTTGTGGTAACAGTGCCTATTGTTTTATTGGGGTTTTATCCTACACTCTGTTGTTGCTTGACCAGCTGTCTACGCCAAGACCTTCGACCGTTTCAGAGTCAGGGTAAATATTGTGTCGAAGTAAATTTGACTGGGCTGACGCACCATCATCACCACTCGCTAGATCGGTGAGGTTTCTTTGCCTCAGCACGTTCTGTGGAGGGACCGTGGCCTCAGGTATCTGTCACAGCGGTGTCATCCAGTGTCATGATATGACTGTAGACGTAAATCTTCGATTTTTACGTCCACTATATGATGTAGCCAACCATAGACGTTTTCATGTGCTGTCTTACTGGCGGCAACCTTGCAGCTAATTACAACGTGCAAGGCAACCAACAATACAGCTGAAATTTCCTTATCTTTCAAGCAGAGCCGAAAGTCTGAGTCCCCAAGTCAAACAGCTCCCCACTATCCTCAAAGTCACCACTGTTCAGTATGTCGTACCATGGAGGTAACAGCAGGGGCAGGAAATATGGACGTGGACGGTATTTTAAAAGTAGTGGCAACAGAGACGACTTTGCCGAAGAGGGTGGAGAAAGATGTGGAAGTGGTGGACGTGGAAGAGGTTCAAGACCTCCAGCGGGATTGAAAGGGAGAGAAATTGGAATGTGGTATAGGCAAAAATCACTGGCAAAGAAAAAGCAAGCAGAGGTTGCTCAAGTAAGTCCAGTTTTACATCATTCCAACACGTGCATATCAAATGTTCCCTTGGCCATTGAGGTACTATGTTGAGATTGTGGAGGGACCGTGGTCTGATGGACCATGGCGGTAGAAAGAACTTTTCTACCTCCATGGATGGACAGGTCAATGTCCTCAGCTCCTGCAACCTACAGGGACCTGGTGTAACTTGCAATAAACATGTAAATGAGTTCAAAATTGTCGACAATGATTGTGACTTGCCTGAATGATGCCTTGGCTAAAATTCTGTCAGACAATACCAGTACATGTACTGTCAGTGCTTATGTATGACATTATAACAAACAAACACAAAACTTAATGATAAGATCTCTTGCACCGCGCAGTTACAATATTGCTGTCTTGCCTCATTTATATGTATTGATGTAAGCATTAAGGATTTTTCAAGTTTTTGTTTATTTGACTTTCAAGAGGGCTTCCTCAATTGTACTCTTGTACAGATGTGATTTACTTTCATCGTCACGCACATGCAGCATGATGTTGTTCACCAGGAATATGACAGCAATATGGTTTATAGCCCTACACAATCCACACAATCACATTTGGACAATGCCTTAACCATATTACTTAGCTGCAAACTTGTAGCTCTACGGTGAGGTGGGCGGTGATTTTGGTTTTAGTGACCTTGCTCAGCAGTAGCTACAATGCCAAAGACCCTATAGACTGGAAAATAAGTGCGACATCTGTGGAGCGCACCCATTTGTACAATATGCAGATAATGGACGTGTTCAACACAAAGTGGACACATGAGTAATGTTTTGTTTTGTCGATGATCTTTGTCGAGTGCGATCACTGTGTCCCAGGCGATTTTTAACCCCAAAAATGACATGGTTACTAGTATAGACGATTCTAAAGTATTCTTTTTTGGTACCTTGAGTGCACTACCGGTACACTGATGTTGCGCTTATTTACCAGTCTATAGGGCCTTTGGCATTGTAACACTGCCGGTGAGCGAGGTCGCTAAAATCAAAAATCACCGACCGCCTCACCATAGGGCTACAAGTTGAAGTTTGCAGCTACCATATTACAAAAAATCATATGGTTTACCGAGATGAAAAGCTAAATGATATTCCTGGGAGAGATGAAGCAAGCAAGATACACATGAAATACAGAAAATGTACATCAGGTCTTGTTAGAAAGTGCTCCCCATATTTTGGCGTTAAAAAGTGTAGTCTCCAAATACAGCCATTTGAGAATAGAGTTCCTGATTATGAAATCATTGTCAAATGTACATGTACATCATGTTCTGATTCAATACAATGCAGGATTACATATGATTACAGCCTGGTTCAATAGGCAGGCTCTGCCTGGTAATCTCTGACCCACAATAATGTGTGGCCATTCCAAACACATGGTTGGGTAGAAGCCAGCTTTCTGAGCATGGTCATTGAGCAACTGTGTCCTTCAAAGCCTTGAACTATCATGAAATGTACCAGTAACGTCCAGCATGTACTTTCTATCCAATATGATATGCTGTTTTAAAAATATATGTGTTTATCGTTGTATCCATAGTTTGAACCATGGTGATAACTCCGCAATCTATTTCCGATATGTAACTGGATGTGAACTCCTTGTATGTTTCAGAGGCCTAAGGTTGAGATGGATAGTCAACGAGAGGAGCAAATATCCAAGCTTTTGGAAGATATAGAAACGGAGAATATCACTGACAGTGACTCGAGTGAGGATTGCAGTGAGGCTGCCAGTCAAATTACAGACCCTGCCAGGACTTACTACAGCAAACCATTGATTAAAAACTATGCAATAGATAGAAAACTGAAGGAAGAATTAAACAATAAAAGAGCGGGAAATAGACGGTACAAAGAGATGCAAAAGTTTCGTGAGAAGTTGCCTACATACAAGATGCAAGAGGTACAAATATTTCCTTTCTGAAACTGACACAATGTGCATGTATGTGACAACTTTTGTTCAATTGCAGTTTATAGCCATCATTCAAAAAACTCATAGCAAACAAAATAACACATGGCAGTTTCAATCCAGTCCGTTCACATTGAAAGTAAATCTTAGATTTGTTTTCATGCATTCTATCATGTGAATACTTAATATAAAGCATTGAATTATGTCAATACCATAGCAAAGTGTATGTAAACGAAGTCAGAGCAGCAAACTTGCACTGTAAATTGTAATTGTATATGTTTTATCAATATCTGTGAAATTAGTGTTTCATTCTAGATTTACATACAATACCAGCTTTACTTGATATAAGATATGGAAGTACATCGTACTTCCATATCTCATACATATATATATATATATATATATATATATATAGGTGTATACATGTGTGTATCTTGATCAATCGATCTATTGATAGATAGATTTGTTATCATCAGATTTCAAATTAAAAAAAAAAACTCTTTCCTTAAAACTCTTAAAAGAAAACCGAGCAAGAATCATACATTTACTGGTCCAGGAGCGTCCTAGTATTTTTGCTGAATCATTGCAACAAAAATGTGTAAAGTTCCTGTTGTGCTGTTTATTTTACAGGAAGTGCTTGAACTAATTAAGGCCCATCAAGTTTGTGTGATTAGTGGAGAGACTGGCTGCGGCAAAACAACTCAGGTTGATAATTGTAACTCTCACACATAAAAAGTTTTATAGCGCTTGTACAGTGTTTGTTTATCTTTATCTAGGATTAGAATTTTGTATTTGGTACAAATATGATTTAGTATTTTGAGGTAAAGCAAATGAAATGTGTGCCCTGCTAGTGGTCTTTGCAGTATACTACCAAAGTTGAATGTCCACAGGAATGTGTGATGCTCAGTATAGTGTTTTCTCCAGGTTTCTTATAAGTGGGAGAATGTCGCCCTCTAATAAAGTATGCAAATTGAAGTTATGCAAATTAAGATTGTGTTCACGGCGTTAGCAAATGAAAGCTCATGACATTGATCAAGTATCAAATAAAAGACAGTTTCATCTTAATCACATGCTTCTGTAGATAGGAAGCTTGTGTCACTGTACTGTGGCTACGTACAGTGGATTACATCAACTATGTGAAGTTACATCATAGACAGTAACCATGAAGTGAAATGTTTCTATAAATACTCTTTGTACATCATAATTTGAAAGCTTATTGTAGAAGGGCAACATGTCATGTATTTGTGATCATTTGAGGGAGGGTTTTGATTAAAGGGATTCGCACAATTGTTCCTCCTGGAGAAAACACTGCAATACGCTGGTACCAAAAAAGCAAGGATAACATGTATATGACAAAAATATACCATGTCTCATCATTAAGTTGCCTCGGTACATCCACATTATGAAACAGTTGTCACAGTGTGTTGGAATATTTACTATGGCTTCATGAATGGTTTCAAACAGTGTTATTTCAAGCACTTGTGTTCTTTTCATACAGCTTTATTTATTTATTTGCTTTTGCTGATGAAAGTGTAAAGACATTCAACTTTCTTACCTCATTGCCCATTAAAGCAGCATACATGTAAATTGTTCATGGTTATAGATAACTTTTCTGGCTATTTTTCCAAATTTCAAGAAACCAGTGGTCATTTTGAAAAAGAAATTGCACTTTGCTGAATATAAAGACATTCAAATTTCTTTCATGATCCATTAGGGTGAATTGTAAGTGGTTCTGGATAACATTTCTGGCTCTGTGTTCAAATTTCAAGGAAACAAGTGCCGTTTTGGAAAAAAATGTGTACTGGCGCAGGCCTGCCTTTATATAAGTCACAAAATGTCAGTTCATCAGCAGAAATTTGGAGGTTATCGATTTGTATATTGGAGAATCATTCAGTGGTATAGTGTATTTTGGAAATTTTTCCTGTAGGTCGCTCAGTTCATCTTGGATGAATACATTGACAATGATGATGGAAGCATGTGTAAAATTGTCTGTACACAACCCAGAAGAATCAGTGCAGTGTCTGTAAGTCTTTGATTTACCAGTTAAGTCTATTTATCTGCAAGTCTTTGTTTCAACCAATCACTCTCCCTTTACTTTTCATTTGATCTTGATCTGGAATGGCAATCACTATCCCTTTAATCTAAAGATCATAGGCATCATCACAGTTTTGTCGTTATCTCCATTTACTCGGAATATCATCAAAAAGTATGCCTTCAAAATTGTCAATAGATATATTGTTTCTTCTCTGTCTTTGTGGAAAGAGTCATGTACCTTTTGTTGTACCTTGACACAAAAATGACAATAATTTTGAGTGCAGATTGTCAAAACAGTGTGAAAAAATTGGCACAAAAGTTGCCTTCCGTGGAAGCACGCAGTAAAACTTTAGTTTGTGCTTTCAGTGTAGAAGCCCTTTTATTCATGACATTTATTGAAATCCTATTCATGAGCACAGAACCCAGCATTTACTACTTTCCTAACAGTTCACAGGAAGGGAACGAGCACTACGGTGTGTTTAAAGTTACCAATTATCCATAGAATTGATCCTTAAATTTCTCACCAGGTTGCGGAGAGGGTAGCTGATGAGAGAGGTGAGGCAGTAGGTGGTGGGATGACTGTTGGTTATCAAATCAGACTAGAGTCCAGGTTACCAAGGCAACAGGGGTCGATAACCTACTGTACGACTGGAATATTGCTGAGGTGGCTCCTAGGAGATCGGTATGTTGTGTATGGATTCAAATAGTGTGTGAAGCCAGAGGCGATTTTAGATGAACATTACCTTTAGAGTATGATAAATTGTTCATAACATTTGCTCTAGAAAACTACCATAGTAAGTTTTCTAAATTCCTTTTTAACCTTTAGAATATGTTTAAGAGCAAAGGATTAGACTTGGCAAAACATTAATGCATTGTGTCCGATATGCAATATTATCTTTGACGAATGAAATCCCGTCCAGAATACAATTTATTTGTCAACATTGACATTGGGCATAGGACACAAACCAACAGGCACATGCAGAAGGCTGGTCTAACCTATCCACTTATTCTGTACAATCTGTATAGGATGTTGAAAGGCGTTAGTCACATAATATTGGATGAAGTTCACGAGCGAAATATTGTGTCAGATTTCCTGATCATTATTCTGAGAGATTTGCTGCCTTGTAGGTAAGTGTAAACAGAATTGACTCATTGCATTGCTTAACTCTCAAAAGAAGGTTAGAAAACCTTGTTAAAACATACCCTAGCCTGATTGTTGAGTTTTGTGGAGTTCAATTGTGGAGTTCATACATTTTAAACAGGTGATAGAGGGCGCCCTTTGCACAAGCAGTAAGTGGGCTTCTCAGGGGCTTCTCATCATTGGACTCCTGACTTGTGTACTCCTTACTTATTTCTATTTCCTTATTTCTCCTAGAGTTATTTTATTCATTTGACAATATTTCAACATAATAGATTACAATAAAGTGTCCTATGTCAGCATTGTAATATGGGTAGTTAAGTGGATCCATGAGACGTTCAGATACAATGGGTAGTTTTGCCTTGCTATGCTACAGAGCACCTTGCCACTGTAGTTAGTTTTTTTTAAGTCTGATGTGACTGTCCTTAATACTGGTGTGTCTGTAGTAGGCATGACATGAATAAATTGGCATTTACAGGCAGATGCACATGAAAGGTACACTGTCACCTGTTCCAATTTTGCCACAGTTACCATGGAAAGAGAAAATCTAACCAATCATAGATTTTAAGCGGGTGGCCACTGTTTAAAAACAGCGCCCTCACATGGGTAGTTTGGATACCAAGGAACGCCTCTTTGACCATATATGGGAATATTAGATTACAGGTGATTGTATACTTTAACAAGTTTTCCTCTCTTATCAGACCAGAACTTAAGTTGATCCTCATGAGTGCCACCCTCAATGCCGGCAAGTTTTCCAGTTACTATGGCGACTGTCCCATGATGACAATTCCAGGATTTACTTTCCCAGTAACAGAATACTGGCTAGAAGATGTCCTGCAGCACACAGGGTGAGTAGATCACTATTGATTTTATTTATTTAGATGATATAGACAGGTGAGTGTGTATGGATTGCTCAACCTTTTCACCCCTATATCCCAATATAGAGTTCACCCATACCATTGAAAACAATGGGAATAATCCAAAATCTCAAAGTTGAAGGTTATTGTTTGCTTGGAAATTCATGTTTGCAAAAGGATTTCATGAAGTAAAGACCAGCATGTTTTGCCTTGCCTCTCCCATGATTATTCCATATGCATGTATTGTACCAACGAATGCATCAAGTGGGGCATAAAGACTATTTATTTATGTAGCTCTTTGATGATCTGTACCGTATTCCTTTCATCAGGTCATACACTTTGTATACTACTCGCATAAAACAAAATTAATCTAGACGGTAGCATTTCATACTTTACAACAGGAGCATAGTCGTCTTTTTTTTAATGGACATTTTGCACAAAGGTGTTATTTTGCACATTTATGTTGGGCATGTGAAAAATACAGAGATTTGCGTTGAACTGTTGGCAATGTGGTAACTAGCCATGCTGTCTAAATTGAGGAGTTGTCAACACACTCAGGTGTACCGGTATATTGTCTAGCAGTAGTACCAGTCTACTTTCAAGAAATAAACTCTTCGAAAGTTGAAAGGTTAATCGTCTGGAAGGAGGTCAGATGTAGTCAAACCAACACCACCAGATCCGCACAAGCAACAGCCTGCTGTAAATGATGTTTTCTAGAAAGTTTAATAGCGGCATGTGTGCAGATATGTGGTGTTGTTTTGACTACGAGTTACCTCCTTCCAGATAATGTTTCAACTATCACATCGCAGAGTTGATGTATTTATGATCAACTGATATTACGGCTTAAGATGATAATTACACCTGACAGTGTTGACAACTCCTAAATTTAGACAGTATGTCTAGTTTGCCTTTTGCCAAAAATTCAATGCAAGCCACTGTAATAATGTCCCATGTTTTAGCAAACATGTCATGTATAACTGGATTTGACTGCTATGCAATTCCATTGGGTAGCATGTTGTATTTCAAACTATTCCCTCTTTGCATGGTGGCTTATGTTAGTTTTAGACTTGCACCGTCTCATCGGAGCAGACAGAAAGGCAGGCCTTATCACTGGAGATTTATCAAAGGAAAGAGAATCAGTGAAGAGGAAAAAAGAAAGGAAGAAGAATATGAGAGAAGATTCCCTGAGTATATGGACTCTATCAAAGACAGGTCAGTTTTGTAATATATCTCATCCAAATTTGCTTCTTGATTGATCAATTCAATGTCACATGGTATTTTACGTTGAGCTAATAACTTTCAACCTTTAACCGTTACTTACAAAGCAACAAAGCTAATCAGTGTGTTTCAAATCGGATCATTTGAGAAAAAATGTATCTTGATTCATTATTCAAATCATGGACCAAAAGGCCAAAAGGGATTGATTATGTGTCAGTAAGCTTTTGCTAACATTGAACACAGCTTACAACTCCTTTATACAAGACTGGATGCATGTACGGTATGCTACTGCATAGAATTGTCTTTATATAATGGCTAATTAATGATACTAGAAATCTTGAATTCATTTTTTCTGGCCCATGACTTGCATTGTCAAATGTTGATCGATGTCCTTCATCAGACATAGGCCATGTATTGATTGCCATATTGAAAAGATTTATTTTTTTCTCTGGGGCAGTAAATATACCAACTAGTATGATTAACTATTGTGTAAACATCCAATACATGTTTGTTTGTTTGTTTGTTCCAGCTATCCAACTGAAGTGTTAGATGGACTGCAGAATCTTGATGAAGAAGAAATCAACGTCGACTTGATTGTTGCGTTGATTCAACACATTGTCCTGCACTGTCAGGTAATGCTGTTAAAAGCAATCCTGTCTATACGCCGTGAATGCTCAACAAAGTGGTTGGCCGTAAAATAATAAGGCAGAACAAGTAGACAATGCCTCACTTATCTTTACATTTTCAAACACTAAAAAGTTGGCTTGAAAGTTAATGCTCATTTTATTTGATAGGGTAAATGTACTTGTGACAAATTTTGTCAGAAATATTGTCACATCACCTTTCTATCAACATTGAGAAACAATATACCGTAACAGTATGAAATATAGATATCGAGTAAGAATCTATTTGAAAATTCAACCATGATTGAACAAATATCAATACAGTATACCATAATATGATGATGGCTGCAGATGTTGGCGGGGGGGGGGG
>LD342624.1:87792-98584 GCA_001465055.1 Ptychodera flava | reverse complement strand
CCCAAAACTTGAAACAAAGACGTCATGTATGCTGCTGATCAACAGTAATGTGAACAGGCATGCATTGCCTTAGCCTACACGGAAAGGCAACTCAATATTCCAGTATCGAACTGTCTACATCTTGTGAAAACAACAACATAGCAGTGAAAATTGTAAAAGTCACCAGGAAAAGTCTTCACAAATGAAAGGATAATTGCTTCAAACAAAAGAAACAGCATGTTTCAAGCATGAAAACATCGTGGCTGTGAATGAAATTTTCAATGGCCGACGTGAGTGAGACTGTTCTATTTAGGCGACGGGGGTGAGCAGGGTCAAAGAATCAAGATAGTACTGGGAAAACGTGTCATTTTCCTTACGATGCTGTCAAGGGAACTCCAGTTTCCCATTGTTTTAACATCTTTTAATGGTTTCTTTATTATCTAAAAGTAATTTTGCCAAGTTAAATGACCAAATATACTCTCCTAACCTTTCTGTATTTGAGTTACACTAGGGTACTAGGGGCTTATACACGGATGTAATGCATTTTCTAAAATCCTCTGAAATCAGTAGGGGGGATTATACACGAGCAGGGGCTTATACTCGGACGAGTACGGTATATAGAAGATATAGAATTGCTGCATTTGGACATTGTTCATGTTTCATATTTGACCACTATATCACTTTGTAAAACTTATCAACAATGTAGACCGCCAAGATTGTTCACCAAGACAGATGGTAGGGTGAATCTGCATCAGAAATCGGTGAATGCCGGCGAAACAGACTTACAGGGCAAGTGGTTGGTCTACCATCAGAAGATCAAGTCAACTGGGGTATGTATCAAACTGTCTAGAAAGAAAAGAATCTTACATTACTTTGGACGATTTCTGGGAGAGGACAAAGAAGCAAAGTCCTTTGCATAATTTTTCCTCAAAGCGTTCCAGCACATCAATCAGTGTGGTAAATAAAATTTCTCTCAAAATAACTACCAAAGTGAGTGGATGTTTAAGACACCTTGACTTGGAAATATCAAATGAACTTATGTTAATGAGATGAACATCTCATTTTTCAGATTACATGTGTTTCAACCTGTGTTTTGTCCCACACTATGTGTCTCGAGGCCTTGTCCTGACATACAATAGCTATGTAGGCCTGGATGAGATATCTACGTAAGGCCATATAAAAAAAATTTGTTTCCCGTAACTAGACCGACCCTAGAAAAACCTTCTGACCCTTTAATTTGAGTAAATTCTCCAAATCTTATCTTATTTCATGGGTCTCAACCTACAAAAATAAAAATAAAAAAAATTTCCTCCGACCTACCTACCCAAATTTTCTGTTACATGGTACTGGAAACAAAATCAGCGTACATCTTCATGTGGCGATACTGTGAGGACTTAACATGACCTTCTAACCCAAGAGTGTTTTTTGTGGGGGGTGGGGGGTGCTATGTCGAAGTAATTTCATATGCACCATGAAGCAGTGATGGAAAACCATCTAAATACTACTGATTAATGCATTTGCTGAGGGTTTTATGCCCTCAGTGCTCAGATATTCATTACTGAATGACTGATTTGCAATATGAAGTTGTCAAGAAGACTTAAAGCAACTTTAGCTGTAACACAGATGGAATCTCTTTCTTTGCTACAGAGATGAAATACTTCGTGTGTTGGCTCGTGTGTACATATGTAAACGGTAATGCCTTGGAGATCTGACCTTTTAAACTCCTGAAGCTCTAAAATTTATTTACATACTTGTGTATTTCCTACTTGTTACACAGCTCTTTTACATTCATAATTTAAAAGTTCAGTAGCTGTAACTTTTGTTAATTATCTTTAGATTTTTTGTTTTGTATGTCAATTGCAAGTTCTAGCTCTACTCACGAAACCATGTCAAAATACCCTTTATTTAGCTAGTCAACACAGCATCTATACATGTACTGTTACTGTGTATGTACATTTGAATTCAAATCCAGACTTGAAGGATGACTTGTCATCAATAACAGTGCAGTCTGACATGCTTTTAGGAGTAAAATAAGAAACTTCAGTTAACATTAAAAATAAAAAATAGTGACAAAATCATAACAAATCACAGCTCCTGGCCCTTTAATGTGTGCTGATGTTGATATGACCAGTTCATCAAAGGTTTTATCCCATTCTTTCAGGTGTACCTTCATGACAGTTCGGTAGTACAACCCTATCCATTGTTGTTCTTTGGTGGTGATATCAGTATTGGCACTGATGCTGGACAAGATGTCATCAAAGTTGATGACTGGATCATTTTCCAGTCATCACCAAGAATAGCAAAGCTTGTGAAGGTATCGTAAATATGTCTTTGACAAAATTGTGCACATTTGATTGTGTCCTGATTTTTTAAATTAAAGGAGTACTGGTTTTTAGTCCAACGGATGAAGTCTGGAGTCTGGGGGGGACTTATAGATTGGGTTCTGTGCATATAGTAGTGCATCAACACGGATATCTCTTATCCCTGACATGCCCTAGTCTTATCGTNNATTATTTGGTCATATTAATGATATTTGAAATTCAAAATGGCTGCCATACCTGTGTTATCTCTACTGAGGAACTTAAAATTTCTGGTTTTCACTAAACTAAGTGAAAACTTTATCTACACCGTAAGTTTCAAAATGACCCCCACAAGTGGTAGATTAAAAGAATGTTGTAACAGTTTGACAGACACAATATCTGTCCCCTGAGGCACATTCTACCTTAAAAGCAGATATTGTGGGACATGAGAGACAAAAGGAATTTGCTCTGATAATATTTATATTTTACAATCCTTATCGGAGATGAAAGTTTATTTTTGTGGACTTGTTGTGCGGATTCAGACTTTGAACTATGATAGCCAATCAGCTTTCAGTATTCATTAGCCAATCACATCAAGTTTGTGATGTAGCGGTATACCGCCAAAAATGGATACTTTCTCACGTTCTAGATATTACAGCTCAGTACTAGTTTAGTGTTGTTGAGTTCTAGTCAATAAAGCGGTTGAACGCTGATTCGGGTGTCGATCCAGTTATTTATACTGACTCAGAACCTTGCTCACATCCCCATCCCTTACAATCCTAAATGTTATAGATTTTACATAAAAAAATCAAAGCACTTCATCTGGTTCAAGTTATTTTACAATTTTCATTACAAGCTTTTGCTATCAGGAAACGAAAAACCACAAAACATACCATAAAAGTTATAAATTTTTTGTTTGCCTATCTATCTCCATTTTAATCATTTATCATCTGCCTGTAGTGGCTCAATCTATGGATAGTTAATTTCCCACCTAACGTTTAGAAACAAACTGCATGATTTGTGTGTGCTATTCCTCAGGATTTAAAGAAGCAGCTGGATGAAGTACTTCAAGACAAAATAACCAATCCCGGAGTGACCAACTGGAATCACAGCAGCAAGGAAGGGAAAATAATGAATGCCATCGTTGACTTGCTAACAATGGAAGAGCATTCTCAAGACAGTTACTATGGTGATACCTACAGGACAAGTAGTTCCTTTGCCAACTATAGAGACACTGGCGGCATGTACAGTGACCGATTAGATTCCAGTGGAACCTACTGTAATGAGAGAGGTGCTGGACCAAGTGGATATCGGAGAAAAAGATGGACTGACTATTAATTTCAGAAATTCCAGAGTAATGCTTACTGGCCTGTGATAAAAAGGATAACTTCATACACACAGCAACATATTTATTAAGATATGAGAATGAGCTGTTCATGTTCAAGAACTTCCAAAACACCTGTTTTTCCTATATACTAATTTATTCTTTTGCTGCTTCAGATACCTTATGGACATAATCAGATATCACCAGGGTTGCAAAGAAATGTACAGGAAAATATAGGAAATATAATGGAATAAAATATAATACAAAAATATGTTGATTTTCAAATTCACATAAGTTATGCTTGACATTTATTCATCAGAATCACTGGTCCATTGAGCACATTCAATCCGTCAATGCATTTTATTATATGACAGAAAATTGTGTTCCCCTAAAATCTTCTGGTGCAGGTTACAATTAAAGCATTCTCTCTCGTTATCTTTTTCACAATTTTTGTAGTGTATCCACAGGGAGAAGCATCTTAATAGTATACATGCTTTCTAAGTACTTTTTAAAGGTTGAAAGTCACTCGGTCACAATAAATTTGCATGTATCAAAAATGTGGCAGAAATGGTGTGTCAACCATATTGACGAAATATCCATAGCAGTATACGTTGTTGGTGGCGCTCTTGTTTTTCTGTGGTCACCCAAGTGAAAATCACTGATGGGTAATGCACACATACATGTTGATGATAGAATTTCTATAATGCCTACTTCTGAAAACCAATACAGTGACAGAAATAGCTTGACTGGCCTTGGTATATTAAAAAAGTTGAACTCTATGAGATTGCTCAAAATTATGGGAAAACAGTTCATAATGACTGGAACAGGCAGGAAAGTGAAGACCGTTTACTTTTGTAAAGACGACTGCTGAGAAATGTATATTTTTTAACCTACTTATAATCAGGATCAGAGCAGTATTTCCATACTCATGATACTTTCATGCAATGGTTCAAAATGTCTAAAGAAAATAAGACTTCGTACTTTTCCTTAACAATTAAAAGTCTCTATGATGAAACGTTTCATGTTTGCTTTTATTTTGGTATTTCCTTGAAATATCCAAACTTTATTATGTGGTGGCTTGATTCAGATACTATAATATTGCCAACTCTACACGAAAACTAAGAAAGTTTCCAAGCTATATATTCCTAAATTGTCCTGTGTCATTACTTGTCACACAGCAAGCTATTGGTATTTCAGGAATTGAACATGAAATGTGGCAATAAAAGTACAAGTGGCACATTAGTTCTGACAAAGTATTGAAAAATGAGTTGTGAGTAGAATTTAGTGCTGTGTTCAGAGAAAAGCTACTGCATGGTGTAAGCATTGAAAAAGTCTTTTATGGCTCACCAAAATAAGGTGTCTCTGCAGTACCTCATGGTAACTAGTTTGCAACCTCTTTTTAGCTCTGCTGTCAGCGATATCATGGAGCTTATCAAATAGGCTGATAGTCTGTTATCGTCTGTCCTCCTTTCCATCCGTCCATCGACAGTTGACTTCTTCTCTGAAACTACTTTGATTGCTTTGAATTTCGGTATGCAGGTTCCTTGATGTAACCTCAGGTTTGTCCAAATTGTGGTGAAGTTTGCATATTTCAGCAATTTTTCCTGCTTTTGGTAAAAAAAATCATCTCTGAAACCACTCATCCAATTGTGACCTTGTCAGGTTTGTTCAAATTACTGGTAGATTTGCATATTAGTATATTTTTGGTCTTGCAATTTGAGTTTAAGGGCGTAAAGATGATCCTTGTAATTTTTTTTTTTAAAATTGAGACAATTTTGCTGTTTGAGGCCCCCCCAAAAAAGTCCAATAATCTGCTTAGAATCCCAAAGTCCAATTAATTTTGTGTGCAGATCACTCAGCGTGACCTTAGATTTTGTATACACTGTGATTAAATTTGAATTGTTATATTGTGGCGGTAATGTGTTCCAGTTTCAGTCAAACCAAACGTTTTCGGAACAGGTTAGATTTGGTGAAATGTCAGTACTAAGGCAAAGTGCGCCACCAACGATGTACGCCGCCAGCAGGCGAAACCGGAACCATTTTACGGAAATGATCACCGATTGGCTCTTTCCCATCCAAAAAATAATCTGCAGAATATTCAGAATACTACTGACGTTAAAATATTTCATATGTTCATAGGATTCCCTTAATTGACAAACAAGCCCACACCTATTATCTACATTGTCTTAAATTTCACAGCGCATCTATTTCAGATGCTAGGTCGTTTGATTATCACAGTTACACTTCTGTTCTCATGATTGTGTGCTGCCTTCATGGCGACTGCATAACGTGTCATCGAAAACTAAATATATTGTATATAACGAAATGGCATGACAGTGATTATGCATGGTTCAATGTGGACAGATTTAGTTGTATCTACATATATTATGACGAAAGTAAAGCAAAGGGTGATATAGGGTTTTTCAAATATAGCGGCAAAGCATGTAGACTACACAGCGCCATCATACGACACTATACTTGGCGTCCTTTGTTTTTAGATTCCCAGAAAACTACATAAACGATTGATTTGAAGTGATTGCGCATGCGTGTTACATAAGAGGATTATATTGCTCGAACTTTGTTGATGGATTGAAAGTACACATGACAGTCAGTTTCGATGTCAATGCTACGAGAAATGTCCATGGTGACTTTTCATATAACTAAGCCTGAGTGGTGTATGTCAAAAGTCAGATTCAGTTGAATAAAGCTGGAAGATGACGTTTCGCCTCTCAGATAGAAAACTGAAAACCAAAATCCATCATTAAATTCATTTTCTAGCCTAGCTAATGTGACGAGTCGCCCTTCCTACCAACAATGCATTGCGATTTTCTCCGCGCTTATGATTCTTAACACCATAGTGTGTTTGTTAAAGGATACAACTTTGAAAGTCATTTAATGTTTGGCATAATTAATTCAGTTACCTTGAGTTTGCTCTATTTTTGTCGGTAATGATATGTCTTTTTGAAGAATAGCTGTGATGAATACGATCGTGAAGGATTAAAAATACAGCCAGTGCATCTGCAGGTACACACGTGATTAGAGTGGCACTACGGCGTGATATGACAGCCAGGTTAGCCACAATGGTTTGAATTTGAAGATATAGTTATTCAACTACTTTCCAATTTTTGTATGAAAAAAAAAAATTGAAGTAACCTATCTCCTATCTCCGGTTTTTGTTATTCAACAGCCACAATATCGACTGACTTAAGGGTAATGCTGTTGAGTAACTTGAAAATACGCTTCACATCAGGCGTGTTTCAGCACAACATACTCTTCCAATTTTGACTTACCAAACACTACGTGATCGATCAATTGGTCGTTAATTCATTAAATATGGGGTCAATCGATCGACTGCATTCAAAGGCTACCATTTAAAGGTAAAGTTCCGGATTCATCTGATTTAGACCTGTTCCTATCAGAACACGGTTTTTAATGAAGCTTTTGCAACTCACCTTTTGAACTTTTATTAATAATGCTCGTTCCCTAAGGCGCATAAATAGCACTGGGCTGCAAAAAGAATGTATGAATGACCCCGTCGGCAAATACAGTCTTTCTATATGTCGCATAACAATCCCATGCCTCTACACACAGTAGAATCACGACAAGTAATATTAGACCGCAAATGAACTTACTCGGAACTGACTAGCACTATCATATATTGTGCCAACACGATGAAAATGTTTGACAGGGAACTCCCGACTACACACATCCATGATCTTACATACTGCCCAACTCAAAGAGGTCTGAGCTCAAGCTGAGGGCGCTGCTCCCGCTGCACGACGCGCACGCACCACCAGTATATTCGCTGTCCACAATCCTTTTGTGGCGAGCAATCAAGGCCGAAATTTGAGAAAATGCGATCTCAATTATTTCATTAAAATGCAGTTGTATTGGATGACTCTCAAATTCTCTTTTGACAATACCTTCCCATGGCCTCTCCTCAAGGTAGTAAAAGGAAAATCGGCAACCAATTGTCTGTGGACCGAAGCAAAACTGTCCTCCCTGAAAGACATTTTATTTCCAAAATTTGAAAAACCAAACAAAAAAACAAACAATAAATTTGTAATGAGAACATGAAGATATTTCATGGTGAAGTTTTTGAAGCATAAAACAATGATAAACACAGCATTGCATGTACACGTATTAGTAACACTTTCACAGTTAGGTTCAATCATCACTTTCTCGACTGTCTATGGTTCGATATTCGCCTTGGTGTTTGAAAATGAGAATAAAACACTGAATTGAACACGCTTTAATAGTGTCATAAATAATTTGAACAACAGTTTCATATTGTAATCTTCCAAACAAACCTTCACACTCAAAATAAAGTGAGCTTGATTAATTGAACGCCTTTGGCACTATTGTGATATAGAATTGGCATTCTCAGTCTTCATAATTTCATAAAGACCCCCAAGTACATGAAGTATATCTATAAACTAAAGCGACACCACACTGCCTCCTTCTCACACTGTGAATATGCTGGCCATATTCGTCTGCGGTTGAAGTATCCGAACTATACATTTTGAGGGTCCCCCTGACTGTCCAGACCCTGATACGCGAGTCAGCAGAGAGAATGGAAGAGTTGCACGTTATTAATAAACTGATCCATCAGATCGAGGATTAGACAACTCTTCTCATAATCTTCAAAATTGGTGCAATTCCCGCTCTCAATGCATTGGCGTCCCGCGATAAATCCACTTGATTTGTACACAGTCGTTTGGTGGGCTATTCAGCTCTAGGACTATTCCATCCATAGACGAGTGTACAGAAGCGAGAAACACCTCGGTTGTTTCTCGCTTCTGTACACTCGTCTATGGGTGGAATAGTCCCAGAGCTGAATAGCCCACCAAACGACTGTGATTTGTACTGGCGCCACGACATACCAGCACGGAATCGACAGCATGGTCTAGTCTAACTCGTTTACTCAGTTACGTATCCTTCTCATGGAGGTATTCTGCATACTACCTCCATATTCGTATTGTATAGTTACCACTTGTCATATTGAGCTGTTTAATATCGTTTTAATTTATTCATGGCGTGGGTTTGACACAAAAGAATTGTAGCATGCCACGGACGGGCAAATGATAATTTTTACTTTTGTAACTTTTCTAACGTCGGCAGAAATTAATGTCTGGGTACAGTATTAGACGCTCTGTACAATGAATACAGAATGTCCGTCGGCACCAAATTCGGACTCTCAAATTTTTACGATGCTTTTCTGTTTCTACCCTGTTCTACGACGTGACTTGTGGGGTCTCATTGTGAAGCTCTTGGAGTAAGAAAACAATTCAATCTCACTTTTGTGTAAATTGAAAATTTTATTTTTAACCATAGAGTTAACACAGGCATGTCGGCAATTTTGAATTTCAAATATCGACAAATATTAGGTACATGAAATCTGTTTCTTTAGTGCAAAACTTTGCATGATGATCCGTAAATTTTCCTCTTGATTTGGTGAGAGAATGGTTGAAAGTTTCATTGAGGAAAGTTTGAGCAAAAAATAAACTATAAGTTTTTCACTTTCGAGGTGCATACCACCTTAAAAGGCAATACAGTTGTTCATCGTGAAGAAAATCACATCGACATATAAAGTGAAGTCAAAAACTAAATAAAAGTTCCCGTCTAGGATTAACGACAGGGCTTAGCTATCAAGGCAGATACTGCATATCGACTATATAGCGGCATCAGGCGACAGCTATACCGCTGAAAAAGTGGAAAACGAATAAACTTTAATTGCCATTGAGACTGTGTGTTGATTAATTAATTAGTCACATAAAACTTATGATATTTGATATGTTGCCAATGTCAATCTCCACTCTATGAGAAACGTCAGTGTCAATTCACAGAAAACCGACACTGAATAATCTCAAATTTCTGTGCAGTGGCAAGATGAGCCTGCACGAGTAGACAAGATAAACTATGGTTTATAAAGCTCAAAAGTGCGTTCTGTACACGGTGTACACGCTAATTCTTGTCCGCGAGAATATGCATTTCTTCCTCGGGTTGGGTTTCATTTCTCTTGAAATTCGATCTCCACGACATCACGGTCACGAAAACAGTGCTAATGAGAATGAGAGCGGCCCCTATCAAGTCCAACTCGTCGACGTCCGCGTCCAACGCAGTTAGATCCAGGATGTATAAGATTATGATCTGGATGCTCCCGAGCAAGACTACGGTTGGGGCTGCTTCTAGTTGCAATGATCGATATCTACCGACATCTTCGTAGGTGCCTAGGACGCAAACGGCGGCGATTTCCAGCCAGACGTACCAGGCAAGCATCCAAGTTGGGCTCGATATCGCATACATCAGAATAGCGTTTACTAAGGTGACGAATATTTCAACGTAGAAGGAAGTTGTCAGGGGATGCACGCTTGGCCCGACCCATCTTCCGAACACATAGTTCGAAGACAGCCCCATCGCCGCCAAAGTCACCGTCAAATACGCAAACGCCTCGTCTGGCGAGCTGGCTGCGGTGCTGTCACTACCGAAAATGAATTCGGGTTTGGCTATCAGGATTATTCCGGCGATGTCTATGACTGTGGACACGGCGTCAATGCATCGCCATCGCTCCTTGAGGCAAATGCAAGCGAAGAGCGGCGTGAAAACTGGCAGTGTTCCGTGAAGGATGGTGATGACGTTGCCAGTGGGCGCCCTCGGCAAGGCGTACACCAAACCCAGACCTGATACGGCGTTGATGAGAGCGTTCAGGCTCACGATTATCTTGTCTCGTAGGCTCTCAGGTATGAACTTTATCCCCTTGCACATTAAAACGACAGTCAAGAACAGTGCGCCACCGAGGCCCTTGAAGAAGGACACTTGATACTGCGACGCACCGCCAACTTGCGCCAGAGCGATGCAAGTGTTGGAGAACGCAGACACTACACCAACTGATAAACCGATCAAGACTCCCCATCCACTCCGCAAGAACGGTCGCTTGATTTCTTTCTTGTTTTCCCCTGCCATACTACTGCTTGTATGTTAACGAAATACTGTGACTCGCCCTTTCACCGCGTACTGACCCAGGGAATGAAATTCTGTTACCTGTTGAGAGGCAAATAGCGTCAGCTCCTTGTCGGATATCCACGGGGACAATGGCATATGATGTTGGCTGTTGAAATACGATAGAACGACGGCTGTAGATGCAACAAATTAGGTTCGGTCGATGTAAACACGAAGATGATGGAAAACC
>LD342624.1:73939-86290 GCA_001465055.1 Ptychodera flava | reverse complement strand
GACTATCAAAATTTTATGACACGTTTTGGGTCTACCACTTGTTTGCCAAAGGCTTCATTTTGAATCTCATTGGGTAACTTTTTAAAAAAAATTATTTATATTGAATAAATGGCACCCTTTTGGAATTAGAAATGTATTCAATGTGAAAACGTAACGAACGTAGCATCTTTGTAGATCATTATCGAAAAATCAATGCTTGCATATTCAATTCTGTATATTTTGTAATGACACTGAAGCAACAATTTTTCATGCCTTTTGACTTAATTGTCCTTTGACACCAAACTCTGCAGTTCGGCTTCTTCGTCCAGTCGGCGCTTGGTGCGCGTGTTCTGCCACCATGTTACTATAGCGACCATCATCGAACTTGACAGGACGATAGTTGCTCCAACGATGTCGAGTGTTGTGGCTTTCTCGTTCAGGACAGTCACTTCTAGAATATACGTGATGGCGATATGGATGTTCTGAACCAACACTACGGTTGGGGCGAATTCCAGCTTGAGCGCTGCATATCGACCGACTTCGTTCAAGTTGCCCAGCAGGCAAACGGCCAGCAGTTCCAGCCAAACGGTATAATCGAAATCCCACGAAGGCTTGCTGATGGCAAACATAAGGATGCCGTTCGAGATCGAAGAAACGAGATTTAAATACAGCGTGGTCACGAATGGGTGCACTCTTTGTCCGACCAGCCTACCAAGCACGAAGCACAAGGAAAGTCCAAGAGACGCTACGAACGCCAACGTATAGGCAACTGCTTCTTCGGGAGTTGTGTTAGTGCTCTCACCGAACAGAAAAGCTGGCTGAGCGATAAGCAAGACGGCAATTATATCCAAGACAGTCGCAACTATATCAATGAGGCGCCATCTTTCCCGGAGCAAGACGCAGGCAAATATCGGCGTGAAAATTGGCTGCCCGGCTGCGACGATGGTGATGACGTTGCCCAGGGGTGCTCTTGGTAGCGCGTAAAATAGCGCTATGCCACACAGCGTGTAAATAACACCGTTGGCAAGTACGATAATTCTGTCTTTCCATAAGTCCGGCAATAGTCCGATGCCTTTACACAGAAGAATTATAACAAGCGCTATCAGGCCGCCAAATGCAATGATGAAACCGACCTGGAACTGACTGGCACCACCATACTGTGTTAGTACGATGCAGAGATTTGACAGAGAACTTCCGACTCCGGTTGCCAAGGATATCAACACTCCAAGTCCTGATCGAAAGTCCAACTCACAACCCATGATCTATACGCTACAATTCTCTCTCACCAACTAAAAGATATCCACACACACTCTAAGAACGTCCTTTCCGACTGCACGGCGGGCACACACTTTGATCTTTGGATGAACAATATGAAAAAAAGCGGGTAGTCTGTTGGTCAGCGATAAAATATTCATTGTTCGAAAGCGCAAGAAGAAATGGCGCTGCAAAGTGAAGAATTGTTGAATAGTAATACGTGTGATAAATATACGTTAAAAACAGAGAAAGGGCATAACAACGGCTTTTTCAATAGAGAAAATTGGCCTACTTTACAAATTTTCGAACAGAAAGTGAAACAAATCTTACAGTATTGTTAACTTTCATAACACGTTGAATTTTTCTATAATTTCTAATTTTGGCGCGTTCTTAACAGGATATGACATCACCAATATGACAAAGCTGTCGTCTACTGTAGGTGAGGATAGTCGTCCCAAGCGTGTTGCTATTATCAACATGGCTCTATCTTCAAACATGGACAGAGATACTCATCATTCAAGTAAAGACCAAAACACTTACACAAATGGTAAACTCAAAAGTTATTTTGCGTTTTGCCAAGAGTCGAAGGTCAACAGCTGACCGGAATCCCATTTCTTTGCATTTGCTAGGATTCAACTTCACATTGTTTTTGTACCGACCAACTTGAAGAATAAATTTTATCATTGAGATCTAACTTAAGCTAGTTATGCTGAAAGTACTCAGAAAGTGTTGTTTCATTCATGTTATAAAATATGTGAATTAGCAATATCTTAAATGTCACTAATCATATAAAGAACAAAATTGGACCTTGTTTTATATCTTAGGGTACACCCACATTAACCTGTTGCTAAAGAGAAACAGAATAATTTAAAACAACTCTTTACATACTAGGAGTAATCACTATTTTAGGGTTGACTTCCGATATCAATTATTTAGACATGATAATCAGTGAATGTAAAGATATTCAGACAGATTTCGCGCTGTAATCCCTGATATTTATTATTGATTTCGAACGGGGTGGTTTAAAGTTTCTTTGTGGAAGTTTGGGCAAAAGTTTGAGTCTTTTTAATATCGTTGCACAAACTACATTAATATGCTCTTTTTTTCTCCAAAAGCCCTAGTGAAGGTAGTTTTGAATGTGCATCCGGTATTTTTATACAATTAAATACAAGTTGAACGCCTATTGAGATAGCAGATATGTCAAAATCACCCATCAAAAAACTACTCATGCTAGCCAAAGCTGTTAAAGATACCAAAACGACTGATGTCATACTTTCGCGCATAGAGAAAAAAACTTTTGTGAGGAAGATACCAGAGTTGTTCGTTATTAGATCATACCGGTATATCGATGGCGCAAATACAGCGACCTGATTGGTCACAACGTGAAAATAACCGTGCCATATTCGTGATACAGCACGGTTGGCACACGCAAGAGCCCACAGCAAGAGCAAAAATCCCTTTTTGATGTTCCACGCTAGAATTTCAATATACTCATGTGATATAATAATAAATCACTCCAATCGAGGGTGTACCGATCGGTTTTGACCAGTTCACTTCATAGGCTTATATCACTCGGGCATATATGTCGTGAACTGGTCGAAATCTCATGGCATACCGTCGATCGGTGCGGTTTAGTGCTTAAATATATAAAAGTTAGAGAGTTCGGAGAATAACATCGTCGTACACCACGCCCTCTTCGGCGAGTCTTGCGTAGGTCTGCGGAGCGGAAATTATTGCTCTGGCCTGCGAGAATGGGAGAATAACAGTTCGCCACGTTTGAGCCATACTCCATTTAATTTTAAGATAAATCACCACATTTACTTATTTCTTTGCAAGCTCTCGTAACCGTCACATAGGCCATTAGGCCTATTGTCTTTATGTACTTCTTAAAGAATCTTGAACTTAAAAACACTTAGTATCAGGCTTATTAATACAGTATACACATAAGAGTCACGCGCCTTTTTATTGTTTTTCTTTGAATTCTTTGTCTTGTTCGGACAGTAAATTTGACTGAGTGTCGACTATGAAAGTGTACCTAATTATGATAACGTGGTTCAATCAGCGTTCCGTACTTTGTATTTCGTTCGATGAAGGAATAGATCAATAAACTGCACATGCAAGATACTACATTTCTAGTTTACCACATGTTGGGGAAGAGGCTCATTGTGAAGCTCATGGAATAAAAAGAGTTTATTTTTGTGGAAATGGAATATATATTTTCCCCACATAGTTTACAGTGGGATTGCGGCCATTTTGAATTTCAAGGGTCTGTAACTATTGTGGAATGTGCTTCTCCAGCACTATATTTTGCGCGGCGGTCCCTAAATTTTTATTCTGGATTTCGAAAAGGAATGATTTAAAATTTCCTTGTGGGAAGTTGGAGCAAAAGTTTCAGCCTTCAGAGTTCGAGGTGCGAACGACCTTAATGGTAAAATAACTGGCGAGTTCTTTCCTCTGCATTAGGCCAAATAAAAAATATATGTGTGTTTCCGGTAACCCGACATACCATATTTAAAATCCCCAGACCCTGAATGGTTTTTCAGCATTTTCAAAAATTAAGCATGGTTTTGCAGAATTTTGCTATTTTTGATGGACCACACTCAAATAAATATACAAAAATAGTTCCCGAAAACAGTTCAGTTTTTTACAACCATTTGCAGTAATAGAGCGCGAAGCCACTGCAGTGAACTGCAATAAAACTGCTTACACTAATTAGTTTCAGCTGTAGCCGTGGCCACTTTGGTGTTGAACAAGGCTACTTGATGAAGACCAAAAAGTCTGCTTGTACAAAGGCAAAACAAGCTCTGTCTGAGGCTCGAGTTGTAAATGAGAGTTTACGATTGGCACCCTGTGTTCAAGATTAAGATACAATGTAACATTACCATGCACTGGTCCATGTACAAATCTTTTTTATTTCAACTTCCCAAGACAAACCGTCTGCATGGGACATACAATGTTATCGACTTTGCCAGCTGGCTACAGCTGAAACTAATTAGTGTGAGCAGTTTTATTGCAGTTCACTGCAGTGGCTTCGCGCTCTATTACTGAAAAGGGTAGTATTTAAAACGTCTGCCATTCTGTCAGTCTATATCCTTCTTGTCTATTTGTCTGTCTGCCTACTTATTTTTTATTTGTGCTGTTTTCATTCTCGATACTGATCTTATATTTTTGTAATTAATTTTCCTTCAATTCTATATTTGCTTCATTTATTGACACTTTTGTTAATAAAGGTGAGAAATGCAACATTGTTGTTGACGTTATGATAGATTAAGTCTTTCGTTGTCGCAGGGAGACAGAGTTTTAATACCTACATGTACTTTCTAAGATTTAAATTCGTAATTTTGATTACGTCACTTTTGGTTGTGCAGCCTCTGGCTGCTGTTGGCGTCTGTTGTTCTTATTGTGTTGTTGCGCCAGCCGTTCATTCATATATATTTACCGGAACAATAGCACTGTACCGGGAAGACGTCTGGAAATTGTCTCAGACACGCGCTCTCATAATCGCATGAGAACTGTACACATCGCATCTGCGGGACATTGAAAAAGCTTAGGGAATATGGAAGCCAAAAAACAGTGGGTAGGGCTGGTGATTTTATTCACCGAACGATCACAATACCAATATTATTGTATATAATGACAGCTACGGTATACAGCCGGCAATGTTAGCGTCAATTGAAAAGTGAAAAGAATTGCATCCTCACAAAGAACGCATCTATGGTCATGACAAAAAATATCTGAACATTTCCTCACTTATCGACTGAAATACAAGTGAACAATCTTTTATAGTTGACTGCGCTGTAACCAGGCGGTTCCTCCACGGTGACACCCCTCTGTAGCGATACTTACACTTAGCTTGTGATGCTAATTTTCATCGGCAATCGTCATCGGTTCAGAATAGAACCTGAAACATGAAAAAGATGTGCCCGCACATAAGATGAAAGGTCGAAACTGGTATAATAAAGATATAATAGGTGCCTATTAGGTTATAGGTAAGGGGTCACCCGCTTACGTTTGTACAGAGGCGGTCCCTATAGCTCCGACTGTACCATCGATATTTGTGATATATATTAATGTATAGCCGCGTTCAAGGGTATATTACTTATGCTGGTTGTGACAGACTTTCATGTGTCAAAACCAATGAAATGTTCTAAATTAAATGTCCATGTTCGTTACTTCAGCTTCATGAAAGTGATTATCACCCTTTGTCCTTCTTTGATACTTGCGTAAAAAGCTATAAGTAGGGTTGGCTCGTGTTTTGTCAGTTAATCGCACCATCACCTACATATATGGTAATTTCGGTTAATATAGAACAGTTTTGACTTGTGCGGGTATTTTGTTTGAGCTGAGATTTGTTTTGCCACGCCCCGCAGAAAGTTATTTCGCCATCGTCATAAGCTTCGACACAGCTTCGATCCTGCACCATTATTTTATATTTCGTGCCGAAAATGTTCTGAGCAGAAAGGTTTCTAAAGTTATCATTCACTAAAAAAGGTCAATACGCCTCTGAAACAGGGACCATGGATGCTAGCAAAGGGTACATAAATCTGGATCTGGTGACCAACGGTGGAATGACGGCCGAAAAAAGCTCTCCAAAACAGACTGGCAAAGATGGCGACATGGACGAAAAGTACGTGAATTCATGGATCGGAGTGGCCCTGGCTTTGATGTGTGGTATGTGTAATTCCGTCGCCTACATGTTCATCGTATGGGTTCAAATTGGCGGCGGCTCCCAATTCCAGATTGCCTTTGTCAGCGGAGTGTCCATGACATTCGTCTCTTTGCTCGTGGTCCTTTGCAAGAAGATCAGCCTCTCCGCCGACAGCTCTAGCACAGCGTTCCTCGTTGTCTGCAACGGTCTTATTCGGACCTTATCAGACATAGCGATATTCTACGCCTTGCCGAGAGCACCTGTTGGCAATGTTGCCGTGATAATCTACGGATGCATACCAATTTTCACGGTTATTTTGTCCTGCTGCTTTCTGAAAGAGTGCTGCCGCTTCCATGACTTTGTTGCCTTCATGTTCATAATCTGTGGCGTCTTTTTCATCGTGAAACCGCACTTCATATTCCATAGCCTTCGAAACTCATTTTTCGAGGAGAGAGACCTAGCCTACGTGTGCGCTGCAGCAGGATCGCTCGGTTGGGCGACCTCGCTGATGATCGGACGGTCAGTCGGTGACAGCGTTCACCCATTTACGACGGTCTTCTACAACGGCTTTGTCTCGTTGCTGGTCAACGCCATCATTCTGGTCTTCGTCTCAAAGCCAAGCAACTGGATTCTTCCGGCGTTCGCGTGGATTTCCCTCTTCGGGGTGTGCTCGCTGAACACCGTCACGGAGTGGAGCCTCTTCACGGCTTTGCAGCTGGAATCGGCGCCCACCGTCGTCCTCCTGGCTGACATCAGGATAGTCGTCAGTTACCTTCTGGACGTCTTCGTTCTCCACAACCGCGTCGACGTGTGGGACTTGATCGGAGCGACTCTCGTCACAATCGCCACCTTAGTCGTCGCAGTGGCATCGTGCTGGATAAATGTGGAAGACGTCAGCAGACACCAAGAATTAGAGACACTTATCGTTAGGGACAAAACAGAGACAGATGACAAGGACAATCATTAAAATGCAGCATAGTGTACTTTCAGATTCTATGTTACTCATCTGTAAATTTTGTTTTTAATCAAGACGAGCTCATTCATCTCTGCAAACACTTACGAGCATTTACATGATACATTTTCCATTTTATGCAGTATTCATTCCAGAATCAGACAAATATGAAACATAGGACATGCGCATACGCATAGCCGTTCACCGCCTTAATATTGAATTTACTTTCATGTGGAAATCATGAAAACTTGATCCTTGCGATCGAGTTCCTTTGCTTCCATAGTCTTTTGTTTTCCATTGAAATTATAATCTAGTAAGTAAATTTCCTGACAAGACAATCTGACGCCTGACACAGGCCTTTTTTTACACAGAGTTTACTACCAATATATAACTTCATGTAGAAATAATGAAAGACGCAATTATACGTCTTTTGTAGGAAACAAATTAAATATATTTATCGTTGTTACGGCAAATGCAGCTGATTATCAGATATATTAAAAATGGCTGATAACATAGCAAGACGTATCGATATGAATTATTAAGTTATGAAATAATAAGCATTTACATTAAATGGTTTGATTGTGGTGGAGATGCATGTTGCCAACAGTTCTTTTTCAAAGGAATATTTCTCATCAAATTTAAGATGACAAGGAAACCCCCTTATACTATATATTTTCAAAAAGTAGAGACTCTAAAGTTCAGTAAAGTAGCAGTATTTTACTCGAAGGATTAAGTGGGTGTATATTTCGGGGAAAAACCTGAATTTTGGTTCCAATTATTAAAATTCATAGCGTCAAAAACTTGATGCTATTTTCTAAAATGTAATATTTCACTTGAGAGAGTATATGTAGAAAAAACGACTGTTTTATTTTGCATTATCTATTCTCATTCTAAAATGGCATAGGTTGAAAGACTGTTACTCAAAATCGTGATTAGCAAAATTAAAATGCCTCTTTTTCAAAAAGTAAGAACGTTATTGCCAAACAAAATAGTCGTCTTGTTATATAGCATTTAAAGAGCATAATGTGAAAATTTCAGATAATTTGACCCAGCCAGAGTGGATTAAATTCCTTAGAAATATTGAAATATAGAGAAAAAAGAAGCCAGGAAATCGGGTGATTGCATACATTTGCATAAATTAACACTTCTTTATCATGCAACTTACAGCAGCTTGACAAGCTAAAAGGTGAAGCCAATCAATATTTCAATCTTGGGTTAACAAATTTATTAAACTTGAAAGAATATTTGCAAAAAATGATTTTTAAGCAAAATACGCTGTGTTGGGTGCAGCCGCCCCCTTAAGGCAAAGCGGTCTTTTCACTTTTTTATAAAAAACTATACATCATCAGTAAGATGGGAATTTCTGTCTCCCGTATTTCAAGGCTGACGGACACTTCGCACACGCTAAGCCATAGTGCAATGCAACAATATCTTAGAGGGTGCATTTATATTGCTATACCATTAAAGGCACCCTCAGACAAGCATCAATTTCCGCATGTAACATGTGGCCAAATGATATCCCGAGCTGTCTACCTGTTTCGTGTCAGAAAATTTGGTGATGATTTTTTATTGCGACTGTTTATGTTACAGATTCAAGAAATAAACGTAACCCTTTATCGTCCTAAATCACTTTCTGCGCCATTTTTGTCACAGTAGGCATATTACTGACTGATCAATGTTCAGCTGGTTTTAGAAGGCATGGTGGAGAATAAAAAGGAAAAAGTAACAAACCCGAGTACAACTTTACGATGTCTATTACTTCGAATTTTCCTGTGAATGCGTATTACACAAGCTTGGGGAAAAGCTATACAGTTATGCAACGTATTCTGTAGTGTATACACAACTACCATTTTCAAAGCAAAGCAAAACGTATATATGGGACCAAAAAATGAAAAAGAGGATGACTTTTTCCTCTCTGTGCTCAGAAAGAATATGTCTCTGACAAACCAGCCATTGTATTATTGCACCTCTGACTCAGGGCAGCGCACAGTCTTTATTGAACAAACGCGCCCTCAAGCATTTAGATAAGCTATGAGAAATTTATGGGACTACCACTTCTGCAAAAGACGGGTAGTCATTGACATTGATCTTGTTAAAACGTCAGAATGCATTCGACAAATCATCAGACGACGACAGAAAACAGACCTAAGAAAGTGGAACATGCTTTTTGATGGAGATGTTTAAACTGAAAAAATAAAGAGAATAAGGTAAACTCGGGCGGATAATGTGACAGAAAGCGGACGCCAACTTTAAGAAACAGACAGGCAGGCTCAGTAAACGTTGACTGACACAAAGAACTAGGCAGAATGTGCGCAGAGAGAGAGAGAGAGAGAGAGAGAGAGAGAGAGAGAGAGATATTTTAGTACGATCAGAAACAGTATTTAGAAAGTGGTAAGATGGAACAGAACAAACTAAAAAGTCAACTAACAGAAATTTAAAATCTCCCACTTTCACAAAAAGTTGCTGAGAACAGACTAAGTTTCAAAATGAAGCACATGATGTAGACCACCGCAAAATTACCGAGATTTAAATTTACGACCGATATTAGTATGGTCCCCTGGGCACATCCTGGGCAAAGGTCATAGAGACGGCGATGGACTTGACATAAATAATACGGGTACATCTTTACAGTGTCTAATGAAGTAGTTTCGACGTTCGTATAAGGTGGGAATATCACATCACAAACGTATACTGTGGATCCTTTGTCAGATAGTGTACCCTCTCACTCCCAGAATAGTATTAAATTCATTGAATTTTAATTTTTTCTGGCTTTTGAGGAACGGATGGTTAATATGACAGGCTTCAAGGGATGGCGCATGGCATAAACGTTTACACAATCGGGCCTTGAAAGTGTGAATAGGTATCCTGGAATTGCTGGTAGAGAAATGTCAGCATGATTCAGAATGCTGATTGGGATCAATTTGAATAATTTTGATTGTGTTAACATGTCTTTAACATTTATTATCAAATTCATTCATCGAGTTTTAATTCAGTCCTTAATAGTTTAGATGAATGCTGGCTGTATGCAGTTCACCTGAATACGATTGATGCTCAAAGCGATTGATCTTCTGCTCTGGCATTGCGTCGAGAAATATATCGCTAACGGAAATGGTCAGGGAGCCTTTAGTAATTACATGGGGTGGGCCGGGGGAATTCCGTGTGCACCGTCTGTACTATAAACTGTGACCCTCCCCTATCCTTGTGTCAAAATTGCGTCTAAAATGTGTTGTTATGTAAGTTACAAACAGAAATAACAGGGGAGGGCTGGCATTTTTGGGGCGAGTTGAAATTTATCACGCAAGCATTTTTGGAGGGTCACCATATTTTGCGCAACTATAAGGAGGCAAGATGTGGCTGATATAGTGCTTCACCACAAAATATCAAATCATAATACATGGGAATCTATCAAGCAAACTATTGACCATTCCTTCTACACACACACACACACACACACACACAACAAGCTATATCTGTACATTTATTTATGTGTGATAATATATGTAAATGTACTTTTCTTGAAGTGGGAAGTAAAACGTACATGTGTGTATAAGAAATTGGATTTTTGGATTTCATTGAAAATGTTGATTTACGATACATGGTAGTCTATGAGCCTGAGAGAAAACGATGAATAATTTTTTTCCAGCACAAAAAACCGGTAAATCTGTGTATTTATGTATGCTTGATTATTGATATTAATGTACATGATTAGTCTAGGGTGGTTACAAATGGATGTGTGTGCAAGAAATTGGATTTGGCCGTTCAACGAAATGTTGATTCGCTATACATGGTAGTCTATGCGAGATCTATGATCATTTTTTGCCGATATAAAACACAAGCTAACAATATCTGTGCATTTATAGAAATTTTATAATTGATATACACTTTGCCATCTTTGACATATGTTTTTGTCTCTTGTCTTCCATCAGTTTTAACTGTTCAAGGTGTTAAATGTAGGATACCACTGCATCTTCTTTGCTTGTGAAGCTTGTTGATAATGTGTATGTATTTCGTCGGCGATTTCCTATTCAGGAAATATCAAATGGGCATTCAAAGGTTTGACCGTAAAATCATCTTCTGCTAAAAGTGACCTTCCCTTCAAGATATGTTTCTAAAAAGTGAACCTCCCCCTTGGACAGTTTTCTAAAACTTGACCAACCTCCGATTCCCCCGGCCCATCCCCTGTAATTACTGAAGGCTCCCTTACTGAACACGAGGGAGACTTAATTGATCAGCTGTTAGAATAGTAGAAAACAAGAACGAGAGCAATGTTAATAGCGGTGGGCGGATGGCATTCTTTCAAAGCGGTTTCGGAGTCCTAGCCGGTCTCTTCGCTGGCGTCCTCACAGCTTTTTCGAACCTGTGCATCGTTGTTGCAGAAGATGGCGGCGCAAGCCAGTTTCAAGTGGCGTTCTTGGGCGTTGCCGTCGGACTTCTCATACTTGGGTTCGTCATGTGCGTTAAGCAGGTCGCTATCATCCCGGAGAAATGGAAAGACCGCAGCTTTGTTACGCTGAACGGTGTCCTACACGCAGTCTCTGGACGGTCTTCTATACGCCCTGCCTCGAGCACCAGTCGGAAATGTGGTGACTATTGTCATAGGATCAATGCCCATCGTTACGGCACTTTTTGCCTGTGTCTGTCTAAGGGAAATGCCGCGATGGTTTGTCGGTGTTGGCATACTGATCGACGTCACCGGAATAATTCTCGTCTCCAAGCCCGAGTTCATATTCGGCCGGGAAACGGGGACATCGGTGACCAGTCAAGAAGGCATCGCTTACTTCTTGGCGTTCCTCGGCGCTGTCGGACTCTCAGCGACGTACATTTGCGGTCGTATAGTTGGTCCGACGGTGAACCCCTTGGCAACAACGTTCTTTGTAGACGTCTTCAACTCGATTGTCAACGGTATCTTCATGATTTTCTCTCGCTCGTCGGAGTGGAATCTGAGCGGAGTGGTCTGGGTAGCATTAGCTAGTGTGCTCGTCACTTATGGCGCGTAATCCATGCCAAAATTAATACCTTACATTTTGAGCCAAACTTCATTCAACTCTCGCTCAGTGCGACCCAACTGTGGCCACCTTCATTCAACTCTCGCTCAGTGCGACCAAATTGTGGCCACCTTCATTCGGCTCTCGCTCAGTGCGACCCAACTGTGGCCACCTTGATTCGGCTCTCGCTCAGTGCGACCCAACTGTGGAATTGCTGGTAGAGAAGTGTAAGCACAATTCAGTTACCGTTCATACGTAATCAATTTGAATAATTTGTATTGTGTCAACGTTGCTTTAACATTCATTATCAAACTCAATTATCGAATTTTAATTCAGTCGTTAATCAGTTTAGATGAATCAGCATTTTGGGTCAAATTAAGGTGAAGTACTACGAATAACGTCAAAATTAGGTTGTGGTGTCATTTCCTTGAAACTTTGCACAAATATTCTTGGAAGTTGTGCAAGTGCAAAAATGAAATAAAAAATGGGGGTCACCAAGCTCGTTTCCATGGAAACGGACGTTAAAATGGCGT
>LD342624.1:46455-62419 GCA_001465055.1 Ptychodera flava | reverse complement strand
ATTGTTATAGTCCAAATCGAGTGGAAATGTGCGAGATTTGTAGCGTCCAAGTATGCTGGTGTATCGAGAGCGGAAAATATGAATTTTTGAGGATTCTGACTGTAGGTTCATTATTCTCTACTATTATATAGGGCTCAGCCCTTGTTGTCGCGCCAGGGGTTAATATTGGCAATGTTATTTGTATTTAATCATGAGAAAATAGAATTAACTGTTACTTCATATACATTTGTATGACAACTATGCCTAGTTTCCCTCTGATGAAAGCAGTTCACGTACGTACACGACGTCAAACCCTGCAGCAGTGCAGCAGGTATAGATTTTCTGTAATGTGTGAAAATGTGGGACAAAAATTGGCAATTTTTACCATGATAACAGCCTATGTGTTAAACAAGGGACGTATAATGCCATCATTATCATTGCAATGGTAACCGCATTGCCAACCTTCCACTTTGCACGCTGAAAACTAGCGTTCCGTACATAAAACTGGCAATTTTTAAATCTAGTTATTGACACAGGGGGCGCTTTTCTAAAATTCAATCCCAGCATTCCCAGCATTCAATCCCGTTCATATGCACGACAGATTTGGCCAGAAATTTCCTCGTTTTATAAAGGTTAGTACATGTCACATCATGAGTATTAATTTGATCGCCAATATTCGACGTGATGGCCCACAGTTAGTTCCAAAGACGCTATTCAGTGTTTGTCCTGATATTACGTTCGGCGATTTGTTCAACAAGATCGTGACAGCAGATGGACGGTGCATCCGATTGAATGAAAATTGCATCGAAAGTATAAAAATTTACGGCAATGACGAAACACATGGTTGCGTCGATGTTAAAGTACGATCTGAATGATGACTATATAACTTCACTCCGATCACAGTACAGTGTTGTTGGACCATTGTGTAAAATGTGTAGAGACAGTGGTAAAGAGGCCAAAACATAAGGCCAAAGTAAAATGAAAAAACTCAGATGCTAGGTCCCACCAGGACAATATTAAAGGACAATACTGAATTGTTGGATTTCTGTGAATTGCTGCACATTTCAGTTTTATTCTGAAAGAATGTTGAAATACTCAGAATATGTTGTGCAAACACTAACTGTGAATGTAATGGCCTATGTTATTTTTGGGAAATATAGTATTGAATTCAGTTACCTGTATCAGTGTTTCTTGTCTGACATATTTCTGGTAAAAAGGGAAACAATTATCTTGCCATTTCTGCATCTGTGCAAAAATGCCAGAGAACCGCGTTTACCTTCGGCCTAAAAAAAAATAAAAAAAAAAAAAATTCGCTCGCCGCTCCTGGGACTAGTTCCAAAAAATCCGATGAACAAGATTTTTTTTCTTCTGGCCTTATATCATTATATGTGGCAGGTTTCATCAACTTTCGCACAGTACTATCAGAGTAAAATCACTAATTACAACATTTAATTTAATGTGCAAATGAGCTGTTTATTAACCTGACAGTGCTCAATGCTTCATGGGATAATTAGATATCTATCGGATAAACATATGTAGCACGTTTCATCAAATTTAATGCTATAATTTTGCAGTAATATCACTAATTACAAAGTTCATTAAATATGCAAATGAACCCTTAGTTAACTTGACACTGCTCAATGTTTCATAGCACAATTAGATAATTATCAGCTCAATATCTGTAGCAGGTTTCATCAAATTTGGTGCCGTACTTTTAGAGTTATATGCCTAATTACAAAGTTCATTAAATATGTAAATGATCCTTAATTAACTTCACACTACTAAATGCTTTACAACACAGTCAGATATCTATCGGATAAGTATCTGCAGCAGATTCATCAAATTTGGTGCATTTATTTCGGAGTTATATGGCCAATTACAAAACTTCATAAAATATGCAAATTAGCTATTTATTAACTTGACAAAACTCAATGCTTTTCAGTACAATTAGATATATATCAGATCAATATTTGTTGAACGCATCAATTGTTTTCAGTACAATTATATATTTATCAGATCAATATATGTAGCAGGTTACATCAAATTTGGTGTCAAAATTTTAGAGTTATATACCTAATTACAAAGTTCATTAAATATGCAAATGAACCCTTAATTAACTTCACACTACTAAATGCTTTATACCACGGTTAGATATCTGTCGGATCAGTATCTGCGGCAGATTTCATCAAATTTGGTGCTGGCATTTCAGAGTTAAATGGCTTATTATAAAACTTCATAAAATATGCAAATGAGCTATTTATTAACTTGACACTGCCCAATGCTTTTCAGTACAATTAGATATATATCAGATCAATATTTGTTGAACGCATCATCAAGTTTGGTGCAGGAATTTCAGAGTTATGTCACTAATAACAAAAGTTCATTAAATATGCAAATGAACAGATAATTGACATGACACTCAATGTATCATCACAACGTTCTGAGATTGTCATCTGTAAAAATTTTCTTGAAATTTTGAGTGGTATTTCTTGATATATGTCTACACTGTGATTACCGTCTCCATAGGGAAACCATTGTACAGAAAAAAATGATATTGCATAACTTCATTAATATGCAAGCCACACTGACCAAAATCTAATCACTTCTTGCAAGTAGCATATGGTACTTGTGTACCAAATCTGACTTGAATCTGTTCAGGCGTTTTTGAGTTATCGTTTAAACAGACAGACAGATACACACACACTTTCACACACACACACACACACACGGACAGACAGACGGACATCGCTATGACATTAGCCCACGTGTGAACACGTGAGCTTAAAACTATCAATTCTCGGATACTCTCAAAGTCAAGGGAAACAGAGCCTATTATTCATTACTGAAGATAAAACAATCAAACCGGGAAATTATTCCTTCACCTTTGACCTTCAGAGTTGTGACTATGAATCATAAGGTTCCCGGTTATGATGTAATTCGTAAAGGGATACAGCTGTCGGGACTGCGCTCAAACAGGTCGTATGGGACCCATACTACAAATGTAACACTGTATCCAAGGTATGATGGTGATTGATGAAATTAAAACATGTCTATCATAACCTACTGCGTATTATCTAAATGTTGCAGATATGATGATGAGGTGCATCTAGATATTCGTGAACGAATTGCATTGCTTGTAAACAAGAAACTCGCAAATGAGCGGTTCCGACGACTGTTTCCCTTTAAGAGCCTCGGATATGACGATTGAAAACAAAACCCCTTGTCATGATACGCAAAGTTGTTGCTGAAAGTCACCTGATGTTGAGATTGGAATATCACTCATGAATGGGTTCATGTTTTATGTATAACATACGGCGTTGTGCAATATATCCAGAGTGTGCATTGGCATTCCGAAAACGACCGGCATCCAAAAATCAACAATTAAGATTGATCAAGTCTATGGCTAGACAAATATATCTCTAAGTTTGGTCAAGTGCAGTATAATTCAGTTGTATCGTTCAAATGTATACTTGCAGGGTGATTCAACAGATGAAAAGTTGACCAAAAACACTTCTATGAAGCGGATAAATCGAAAATTAAAGAGGAAGGCCTTGCACAGACTTAATCGACTGCACGACACAGTCCCCATACTTTCAGTTGTGTATTTCATATATCATCAATCTGTACTACCAAATAGCAAATTTGCTGATCAAACAATATGCATTTCATTTTCATGTACTTGAGTTTTTATTACAGAGAGATCAATATGCCATTGTTTGCTTTTAGGTTTAATCATAGTTTAATGCGCACTTTTAATCGCAAATTACTTTTCGAATCATCAATCCTTGTCAATGACGTAAATTAGCCGCCATCTTAAAATTGTCAAAACATGCTGACAGACGCGATTGGCTCATACCTCTTTGACATCGTCGAAGAAATCGGGAAATTTCACTAGAGCAGCGACCCATCTCCTGCTTCTTGTAGTTTATTTGAAATTGGATGAATCGTTTCAATCTTGAATGTAGTCTAGTGTATAAATTATGTACATTCTTAATCTCACTCCTGGCTTATCATGTATTGATTCATTCTTAGAAGTTGATCTACATTGCAAAATAATTGTTAAGTTTATTAAAAAGTCATGAAAATTTTAAATTCTCAAACGGGTATTATTGTTAATGTTTCTACGACTGATAAAATGAGTACTAACACGTGGCCGATATTTAAAGGTGACAAAAGAGTTTTTCTTATTTAAAGCTTTCTGATTGCACGTATAGGCTGTGATATTACTGCCATCGCCTCAGTGAAAAGAAAGAATCGTTATCTTTCTATGAAATGTTTGCCTCCAAGGATTAAATAAATCACCTTTTATAGTCTGTTGAGCGGCACAGCAATAGCAGGGGAATTCGAAAAAGTTTTATGTAGCAGAGTCACTGAGGAGAAATTATAACAAGACGAAAATCAAGATAGAACGCGTCTCGAAATTGTTAGATTGAAACTTTTTAGGAAATTTTAAAGCATTCTCCTTCGATAAGAATAAGAGTCAAGTCCGCGTGCAAACTTTCTGGTACTAGAGAAACAAATTACCCAGGGCTTTTATCTACCGGGACTTGAAATTCAAATGGCCGCCATCCCAGTGTCAACCCTAAGAGGAAAATAAATTTTCGATTTTCACAAAAATATGCTGATGAAAACTTTAACTACTCTACGAGCTTCCAAATGACTCCCCTACAAGTGATAAACTAAAAAGGAAATTGTAAAAGTTTGAGAATCCGAAAATCTGTCACCGACGCGCATTTTAACTTAAAAAGAATGTCTGTCACCTCTCTTCATACTAGCCATCATCGATGTTCTGTTTGAGAGGAATTCAAAAGTCCCCCAAAGCGTGCAGTGCTACTGAAGTTCCATGCATATTTTACCATATATGGAAATATGTCAATTTACATGAGTCGACCGATCGTTGCATATAAACAGCGTATGTCAGAACGACACGAACTCCCCTCGCTGAAAACGAACAAATGTGAACAAAAGTTGATACCGTCCTGCGTTTTTTATGATAGTTATCGTTTAGTGTTATAGGTTACAGTGAATTCACGGATTTCCTAAAAGGCACCTATGTGATACTTCCATCGCTAGTGGAAACCCTTAAGGTAGTATGCGCCTCGAAAGAGATAGACTACAAACTTTTGCTCAAACTTTCCTCAAGGAATTTTTCAATCATTCTCTGACCAAATCAAGAATAAAAATCGGGGGTCACCGTGCAAAGTTTGGAACCAGCGATACAAATTACTCAACATTTTGCGATAACTGGAATTCAAAATTTGAAACATGTCTGTCATAATCTACTTCGTGCAATTTAAATATTGCAGCTATGATGATGAGGTACATCTAGATATCGTGCACGAAATACATTGTTTGTAAACAAGAAACTCGCACTTGCGCAGTTCCGACGACGGTTGCCCTTTATATTGATTGATGAGTTCGCTGCAATACCGAGTATTTAGCCCGTTAAGAGTAAAATGTACATTTATTGTTGACATTTGAATTGTTGCCCGAACTAGAATTGTCAACAATAACAATGGAGTATACTGAGTTGACGATTTTTATACCGTTTATTGCAAAGAACTTTCATCGAATAGAAGCAAAACAAAACAAATCAAGTAAAAACAAATCATCAAAAGTTATAGCTACAGGCTCCTGAAGATACAAAACAGTATAGACTTGTTCATTTAAGATTTCAGAAAGCCCATTTTTTCCCACATACCACTAAATTGTCGGGACGGAGCAACATCCTTTTCTTTACACATGGGGAGTACATATTCCATATTCCTCTGCGCTGATCTTGTGAATTGTAATCGTTCATATTACTAGCAAAGTATAATTAAACACACACACAACTTTGACTGTGTTTAAGTGTAGACAGCAGCCCCATTGTGTTTGTAGTTGGTGAAGGTGATTTGTGGTTCCGAATGAAAGCAACGTGAGTTCATCAGACGATGGCACACTTATCCATAACGATGTGGATACAAATTAAGTCTTACTCCACAGCGACAACGATCCTTGAATGTCAGTGCTCCATGACGCCATTCCATGTATTATGCTACATTAATTATTGTCCCATACCACCTGATGTCCCATTGAAAATGATGAGTCAAGTTCAAACAATGCGCCCACGACAACAGGGTCGTCTAGTAAGGCTGAAAGAAGTGGTGGAAGATAAACCAGTTGCACAAACAAATAAAGCGAACACGACTAAATATGAAACAAAACTCACTAAGATTCCAAGTTGTGCAAGTTGTTTCTTTCGCGATCCGATGAGACAATATTATAAATATGCTCTATGCCCATTTGCATAATCTTTTATGCCCATTTGAATAATCATAATCTTGCTATATTTTGTTGAGAAACTTTGTATTGACCCATGCAAGTTCAAGTAGTCGGTGATGAGTACCGCCATAAGGCCCATAGTCCTTCAATGGTGAGTATTTATTTTCATTTACAGACCATAATTCAAATCCAAAATCTTGCTGTAGTGTCTTGAACATTTCATAAACTGTGAGGATGTCCTTTGTCCAGGGATGTAGCTCTAAATCAAGTTGTTTGATATCGCTGAGAATACCGCTTTTCAGTAATTGGGGCAAAACCTTCAATTCGTCACCTTCGATGTCCATTTTCAAAACGTCAACGGTTTTCTGTAAGAACCAAAATGAAAGTGTTTCAAAATTCTTCGCCGTTGAAGTTACTCCTTAAATTAGCTCCGGCACTTATTATTTCAAGGAATGCTCAAGTTTTCATCTACTTCTTGTTTAAGTCCACTGTGCTCTGAAATCATCGCTCCAATTTATAAACTGTTGAGTCACGAAGTGAGCGGACACGATTCAAAGGAACTTGTTCCAGGAAAAGAATAAAATCTCAGATCATAAACAAACCAAGTATGTAAGTAAGTACGACAAAACAGAAAACAAACGTGACGTCACGAATTTGTCGCTAAACGATTCGTTATCTACAACAGTCTAAGGTAGAAACACGGTTCAAGAATATTTCACCTGTTCATGATGTAACATCTTCTTAATCGATGACAATGTTTTACATTTTATCGTCCTTGTCTCCTCCTTTCCGTACCGATGGACCATATGATCATCATCCGTGTCACAGAGTCCAATGTCATAAAACCAATTGCGCTCCGAGCGCCGATATTCTTTGTATCCATTACTAAAGAACATAATTCAAACAAAATGTTTCTATTGGAAAAATAATCGCAATCATACCAATTCATAATCCGATAACACTAGGTCAGAATTCGTAATACAATAGTTGTAAACATAGACACAAAACAGCACAAAACAGACAGTAAATAACCGATACACAAACAAAGTCAAATTCATGAAAGAAAGATACATGGACCTCTAGATCATCGTACCGGCGAAAAACACAAAATAGATATAAACTGTGCGTTTGTGCCAAATCAATGATGGTACTCACAATATAAGGGAAGTACCTGAAAGCCTACTCACCCAGCGTATCATTTGTAATTGCTAGAAATGTGTGTGCCTTTTGAGACGGTGAAGTGTTTTATGGGTGTTTTAATATCTGAGGGACACTTATAAATACCAGCGTTTGACCAACGTTATTGTTTTGAAACTTCTGAGTGAAGACTGGTGGCTAGCGGAATGCAGCGTTCTCCTATTGAAACATCTTTGAAGTCAAACGTCTTATTTCTATTCCAACGACCTTCGGCGACTTTAAAAATAGGAATCGAACGGGCGATATGCTCTTATAATTGATAGAATCGCCTTAGTAAGTGTGATACGTATGCTTATGAACACTCATGTACGCCTGTGTGCTAGACTTGGTTCAAGTCTGTGATTTGTGAATGTTTGAATGGAGTGAACGCAATGATTTGTATTCTGCTTTCATGTGAAACGCGCGCGTGAGTGGACGCGATGAGTAGGGTGAACGCGATGAGTGGAGTGAACGCTATACAGCGGAGTTTCACCCGGAATCACAGACTTGGCTTTCTTGCACGATCTGCGTTGCTATAAATTATTCATGAGATGACGTTTTCTTTACTTATATATTATTCATAAGATGACATCACTAAATTTTACACATTGGGAGGAGTTACCAATTGACCCAAACGAGACGTGCATAAAACTCACATGGCGTTGTTGACAAAATGTCGAGTGAGATCACTCCCACAGAAGTCAGCACGACCTCTGTTGTATCACCGAAAACGCGTGAAAATATCTGTGTTGTTTGTGAGGCCCATGTTGCAAAATGCAAAAATCGTCGCCGGTTATTCAAGGATGGAAAAAGACAACGTCCTTACAGTTGTAGCCTGTTCTATTACGTGCCCAAAGCGATGGAAATCAAAACAATGTGGGGAGACTTCGTATGTCAGTGATTTTCCGCTGCCGGTTGGTGCGGAGACGAACACATCTTTTCCCTCAATGTAACTCTCAACAAGCTTTCTTTGGTAATCTCGCATGATTAGCGATGGTCGACCGATCAGTTGTAAAACGCGGTTGATGTACGAACTGGATGCCATTATTCGCCCAGATATAAAACGTACTCGATGTCTAGCTTTGCATGGAGATGACAACAAACTTTCAGAGGTTTATTAGCATGCGTTCTTCTTATTGGCCAGAATAAAGGCGGGGGCTGTCAATCATTTTGTATTTGCTCTACGTCACTGTGTACACAGTCCGTCTCACCGCCTGTACTTTGCAAGAAGTCCAAAGTCGGTGAATCCGGCAGAAACTAACTCACTACTGCGCAGACTCAAACGTGACGCATTCAATCGCTAGGAAAACCTGGCGTGAGCTGCCAAATTCCGGATAGGTTTATACGAAATAGGAGAGACACAAGAGAAACTATTATAAATGATTTAATTTTTTTTAAATTCACCGACTTGAACCAAGTCTAGCCTGTGTGCGTGCATGCACCTGTGTATTGGATGGAGCGAAACATTTAGTTTTAGACTCACAAAGGATCAAAGCTGTACACACTGCATCCATACTCAGCCATGTCATCATCAAAAGACCAGTCATCGGCTATGCTGTAAGAATACAAAACAATACATACAATAAAGTGAAGGAGTGAGTGGCTGATGTACGCATGCCTGAGATCGCTTTTGTTTTTCAAATAAGAAACCTGATTTCTTGGCAATCACATAAAGCCACTTATTTACACTATAGCTACAAAGACTAAAAAATTAAGTCATTGGGATCAAATATATTTATCGTCTTTTCATTTCAAAATTTAACAATTCTAACTCTTGACCGTACAACTGACCACTTAATATCATATTGATTTCCATGCAATAATAAATTTACACCTTCGTTATTTTTGTGAATACCTTTAAAAGAAATTCATATTTATGAAAATTTATATTGATGGCTTACCCAACGGAATACACGATGCATGCATTTGGCTTGATACCGACATCCAGACAGACATCCCAACCACCATCCAATGGTAAAGGATGGCCCATTCGCTGACCATTGTTACATTTGTAAGTTACATTTGTGACAACGTTCAGCAACAACGCCCATCTTTCTAAAGGGAACAGTGTGTGTTTAGTCTCATTTTCAACTTTGATGCTTCCCAGATTTATCTTGCTGCCAAATTTGATCTCGTGCAACTTTGTCTGAAGCTCCTAGTGCAAGCGAGAGACAAAATTCATTATGAGACTTGTCCACGATGCTTTAAACATACATTCACTTGTGTAAAAAAAGTTGAGAAAGCATGACAGGCACGTGAACGGACAGAGTGATGGGCACAGAGACAGAGAAACATGGAAAGATGACGCAAAGCTAACCTAGGTAGACTGAGAAAATTGGGACCAGTAGGAGATGGTGACATACAGAGAGACGGACACACGCGTCGACACATATTAGGGACACAATATACGGAACTGACATAGGGCGATAGTCACAAACTGACAGGTAGGTAGACAAAAAGATAGAGACAGACGGATAGAGACACAGGCAGACAGCCAGTCGCAACATGATAGACAGACAGACGAACGGACGGACAGAAGTATAGATAGACAGATGGATATACATAAATGGAAAATAGAGAGACAGACACACGTATAATAAAAACTCCAACTTATGAAGGCCTATCAATATTATTATGGTATGACACCTGGGCGGCTATTTTGTTGCCAGGTTTTTAAAAATCTTTGGCGACTACACATAAGTGTGTAAAGTTACTTAAATCATTGTCAATTATGGTAAAATGGAATATACTGTAAGATAACTCATTGAAATTGTCGTGAAATATGATGTAAGGTCGCAAGGAGGTCAAAAATTCAAGTCTGTAGCGCCAGTCTAATAAATCTTAAACAGGAATTTCAAATTGGCACAGTGATAAACTTAGGTGTACATATGCAGGATAATTTAATGTTGATAAATAGTCAAAGGCTGCATCAGAGTATGTTTTATTTGTCATTTATAGTTACTAATTGGATTAATCCCTATGTAATTTAAAAAATACGTCATATTTTATTTGACGTTAACTTTAGTACACAAACTAAACAGCTTAAAATCTTAAGCAAATATGCAGTAAACCTCATTTCGTGCTCAGTTTAAATATGTAGGTTTATACTTGTTCTTATTTTGCTCGAGTAGAACTCGCGCTATGTAAAAACTTGTGAAACAAATATACGAAAATTTCGGGTTGTATTGAAGGGCTTCATGCCACAATAGATGATGATATGGTTTTTAAATAAAAGTGCCCTTCACCAAATCCTTTATCACCATTCTACCCTGCGACATGAACAACAAGAAAACGGGAAAATTCTGCCGAATTTAAGTAGAGTAGTGTAGAAGTTTGCATATAAATAGTGTGTTTGTACTGCAATCTAAATTCCTTTCATACAATAAAGCTTTGCTTTTACTGATTTCTTTGCAGTCGTGGAAAATAAATACCTTTCAAATGTTTCAAAAGTAATCAATCTCTGATCACATGATGATTTGCGACACGCTGCTTACCGTTGGTTGTAATGCTTAAATGTCTTTTTCCGATGATATATAAGCTTAGTACATTATATAAAACTGCGACAGAATTGCAAATAGAGCAGTAGGGCGCGAATGCACCAAACTTGGGAGCAAACGTTTCGTGAAGCAAATTCATCATATAAGCGACAAGCTCCATAAAACTGAAAAATTTTGCCCCTGTAAAAGTATCAGGCATTTTTATAGTTTCCGTATAATTACCACCGCATACATTTACCTTTGCAACAAAGTGACATTTCTGTCTACATGTTTACCTATAATTGTCAAGAAAGCTCATTTTCAAGCTGGTGGTATCTGATTGATTTCAGGGATTCTATTTTTTCAGTTACGTTTATACGGGGAAGATCATCAAAGCTGAATAGTTGCCAATATATTACGTTTACATTTTCGTGCAGCACACTCAAGATGTGTGGATTTCATAGTACTAGATAAAAAGAACCGAGTCTTTTGAGTGTCTGGATAGAGGTGTCAAATAATGTCGAATTGATGAGATCTGAACAAGTTACAGTTCCGTCACACGTCTGGGTGACTGCTTCCGTTCGTGCAACCACATAGAGGAACTGTGATTCCCCTCACTGATTATCTATGCGTCTCATGAAAAAACCTGATTTGCCTCCCTCCACATACAGTATATTTAATTTTGTCTACCCAGGGTGTTGTCCTAATTAATTTCAGTCCCTGTTTAGATTTCGTCAACTTGATAAGTACTTCGTCACCTTTATCCAAACACTCAAAAGATTTGGTTCTTTTTATCTACTATGTTATCTATACAACCTGTGTGTGCTGCACAAAAAAAGTAACGTAGCGTACCACATAGGCAGCTGTCTAGCTTCGATGATCTTCCATCCCTGTTTTGTAAAAATATCGCGATCTTACCATCTGCTTTCCTTGGTCCAATATCTCTCCGAGCTGCTTCCAACGTGTGATATTATCTGTAAAGAATATGGTAAGAATTTTACCATAGACACATCAGAGATGTAATAATTGAAATACATTGATAAACAAATAGGTTGCAAAAAGTCCTTCAATTATACTCTTATCACAGCTATTGTCTTACTTAATTACTCACCTTGGTATAATAGAAAGCTGAACGTCACAGTTACTAAAATTAAAGCAATAACTGCGGACGTACATCGAGCTGCCATCTTGCAAGTTTAGGTTGTCAATTGGCGCCTTGTAATAAGCGATTGGGTAACAAAACTATGGATGTATGTACATACGTATATGTATAAGTCGTCAGCTTGTATGGTAAGTGTTAAAGAATACTTAGAAATTTACATATCTAGAATAAATATCATTGTAAGCCTAATCTGCTCGTAGAGAAGTCATAAAGAAATGGCATGCTAGAACATTCCGAGCTCAAACTGCCAAACAACCGCTAACATCACAATACTAAACATATTTTTTGGAAATTACTTTTTATGATATATTGGTAGTTGTGTTTCAACGACCACTGTAAATACACAGTTCTCATAAAACGCAGCCATATTTTAATCTTCGTTTGTGAAAACAGTGTCCTCCAAGAATGACCACATCAGATTGTAAAATTACGGATTTCATTTTAAGGAATGAGTGGATATATTTTGTGAAGCGGTTTTGGTACGATGTGTCTCATTCGAAAACATTTGAATTTGCCAAATAAGGAAATCAAACCGACAAATTTTGAATGGGCTTCGTCATCTGCTTGATTATTTGCTCTCCCCCTATTGAAAATCGAAAATTCTCTGTGATAAAAAATATGAGGTCTTTCTTTTTGATGAGAAAATTGCATTTTGCAAGAATTAAAATTTCTCAACATCAAATGATTGTTGATAGTGCTGCAGAATTTTTAGTGTTGACGAGTGTACACCTGATACTTAACAGTCTCCGAGAATTAATTTATTATCCACTCATTTTTTTTCTAGAATCGCTCATCGCTCATTGAATTTTTATAATTCAATATTAAGTTTCATTTGTAAAAGAAAACTTAATAATATAAAATAGCAAGTCGCGCATGTACATTATTTAGTTCTCGACACAATGAATTTTAACGACTCAGAAGCAACAAGATAAATATTTGACCAGCAGCAATGCACCAAATACAACATGTATTGAAAGTGAATATTTAGTGTTATGTTAATAATGCACCGTTTCATGTTAGCACAAGGGATCGTGATGTTAGCCAAGACTGTCGAATTAGCGTGACTGCCTTGACCTGTAAATAGAAAATTGAAAAAATATGTATTTACGAGTCGGTCATTAAAGTTTGAGAAAATGCTCTAAAATTGCACGCTATCTGTGTTCTTCCCGTTGTATGTCATAACAGAGGCGAACGGTGATGCTGACCTCATCATAATGTTTATACTCAGCAAAGCAATTCAATGACTTGCAATCGTGTATGAAATAGATTAGACTGTCGACAGTCCATAGTGCCTTTATCTGTCTCCTATTGGTGTAGCCTCTCGCACATACGACGGTGAGGGAATCGCAAGCGAAGCGCCGAAGGCGCGAGCCGCGAGTGCCGTAAGGCACGATTGACTGTTTTGTTCCGCTGCGCCCTCAACCGCAACAAAAGGCAAAACCCTGCTGTAATGTAGAGGAAGTGTTGACAGGTAACCGGTCACGTCATGGCCAGTTGGAAACAGTACCAACCCAAAGAGGCGACAGCAAATTTCTTTCTTTGCCTACGCCCTGTTCTCGACGTCATATCTCATGAAAAATTAATAGCAACCCAAGCCCTGCAACAGACACTAGTCCCTTGTGTCAACGTTTGCTTTCGGAATGCCTAGCTCGCGCCTTCGGCGTATGTGCGAGAAGACTACACCAATAAGAGACAGAAAAGGCACAAGGGACTGCCAACAGTCTAGTGGTAGGTCAATTATTGTGAATCAAAACATGACACCACCCCTGTGTGCAGTAAAGCCATCTTTCACATCCCATCGCCATTATCTTTCGTTTCAAAAAGTAAACTCTACCTGTATTTCGTATGTAATGAATTGGAATTTGCTGTTGAAGTAAGGTTGTAGACATTGAATGTGATACGTTCTGTCTGTGCACTGTGTTTGCGCTTGATATCTTTGAAAGAGTTTTCAAGTGTGTTATCAAACGTAACAGTTTTCAGAGCCAATGAGTTAGTCAGGGTGAAACATCACGAAAGCCTAAAACAGACAAATGGGCTGAATGCATATTGTATTGTATCTTCGTAAATCCCTGCGTTGGTTTTTCGCAGCACCTGGTAACTCCAGTAATCTTGTAGTTAAAAAAGAGACAAATAAGTCACATCACAACATAAAAACAATAAGACGAACTTGTTAAAAACTTGGAGATTGGGGCAGCCCTCAAGTCTCTGGTCCACTCAGCCACTTTGATCTTCTGTTGTGTAATTTAAAAATGTACTCTCTGCTCACAAGTTCAATCCTGATGATAATGTCCAAACGGTCACATGGTATAAGCGCAGATGGGTCAAGGGTTAATTGGGTAAACTGTTCCGGGTTATGAGCAATCCTATTCCAAATGTCATCAGTCAAAATGTCTTGTAGCTGTCTAGAGTATGTAATCCATAATGGTTGTAGGCACGAGACGGAGATTGTCACGAACCATTTATATGTAAGGTAAATTCAAAAGACTGGCCCCAGTTGTAGTATTTTCTTGGGTTTAAACTTCCACGCAGGTCACTACGCGCGTAACCTGCAGGATGCAAAATACACAGCGAGGTCCATCTGTGGAAATTATATCCTTTAAGCCTGTCCACCGAGAACCAGTCACTTTTTCTGCGTACCTTTTTTGTGGTGTATATATCATAAAATATGTTTCATAGATAATTGACTTGGCACCGGTAGTCGCCATTACGTCATTGCCCCACTCATGAAATCAACGCGTTCTAATCCTTTGCAGAGTTGCCTCTGATAAACTGGGGACATCCAATCAGATACGATTACAAGGCTGTTTTTATCACCTCAAATGAAAGTCTAATCGTAGGTCGGGGCCCAGGCTAGCAATTCTCTAACCTTTGTTCCATGAACACCATCAAAGACGTATATTCCTAATCATTTGATATGAGCTATATATCCTACTTGCATTGTAGTGATTTTACCTATGTTGTATTCAGGAATTGGTGTGTTTTCTTTCGATCATGCAACTAACATTATGAGCATCTCGCGACATGCGGCAAGAATAAAAAGTGATGAACATAAACGACGTTTCGAAAGAATCACTAGTTATTGTCGATGGGGTCGCTAGATTTCTGGGATAACTATGGATAATTCATATCGATAGCTTTGGCATTCATTTAAAAACCTCACTCGTGACAAGAATATCCACTATTTCTTTTGAGGCACTCATTAATGTCACTGCGTGGATTTCACTGCAAGACGACAAAGAAGTTTTAATCATATGCTCATGACCGTATCACTGTCTCCTCTGACGGAGGAACATAAATTATTACACCTCACTCACTCAGCGTGCACTGCCATTGGTTAAACATGACTCACGTGACATGTAAAAGAACGTGATGATGCCCTCTGCAAACATGATGATGCCCTCTGCATTTGATATTACATGGATGACGTCATTTTACTTACTGCGCGTCCTTTCTGCGGGTAACAAATTGTCGTTCGCTTGTAAGCAGTCAGCAACAATGGCTGCGAAACGTCATGCACAGCTGTCACCGGCAAAGTTAGACGATATTTTGATGCAAGTAAACAGCAAACGAACAAAAATGGCAACAAGGAATGCAATTTCTGTGTTCAGCGACTATGTAAGCAACAAATGTGGATACGCCACCGAGGAGATAGGCAAACTTTCAGCGGCAACCCTAGACTCTGCACAGACAACATTTTACGCTGAGGTCCGGGCTCAGAAAGGCGAACTGTACTCGAAGAAGGCTTTGTGTTTTTGTGTCTTTGCATGTTTGCTTGTTCGGTGTAATAAAATTAATAACACAAGCTGTATTACCCCTATTTGTAACAATCAACCCTATTTGTAACAAAATTTAATTTTCAAAAAAACTTTGCCGTATATGTTGAAATATTAATAAAATATGCATATTT
>LD342624.1:29318-45263 GCA_001465055.1 Ptychodera flava | reverse complement strand
CAGCCATATTTTAATCTTCGTTTGTGAAAACAGTGTCCTTCAAGAATGACCACTTCAGATTGTAAAAAAACGGATTTCATTTTAACGAATGAGTGGATATATTTTGTAAAGCAGTTTTGGTACGATGTGTCTCATCAGGAAACATTTGAAATTGACAAAAAAGGAAATCAAAGCAACAAATTGTGAAAGGGTTTCGTCATCAGCTTAATTATTTACTCTCTCGCCTATTGGAAAATCGAAAACTCTGTCGGCGATGAAAGTATGAGAAATCGTCCTTTTTGACGAACGAATGGCATTTTCCAAGAATTAAAATTTCTGTAAATCAACTGATTAATTGGTTGACCAGTGTGTAGTGCTGCATAATATTTTAGTATTGACAAGTGTAAACCTGATACTTAGCAGTCTCCCCGAATTAATGTACTATCCACTAATCTCTTTAGAAAATTGAAAAAAATATGTATTTACGAGTCGATCTTTAAAGTTTGAGAAAATATTCTAAAATTGCACGCTATCTTTTGTTCTTCCCGTTGTATGTCAGCGGCTCAATAACAGAGGCGAACGGTGATGCTGACCTCATCATAATGTTTATACTCAGCAAAGCAATTCAATAACTTGCAATCGTGTATGAAGTAGATTAGACTGTCGACAGTCCCTAGTGCCTTTATCTGTCTCTTATTGGTGTAGCCCCTCGCACATACGACGGTGAGGGAATCGCAAGCGAAGCGCCGAAGCCCGGGGGCGCCGAAGGCGCGAGCCGCGAGTGCCGTAAGGCACGAGTGACTGTTTTGTTCCGCAGCGCCCTCAACCACAACAAAAGGGAAAACCCTGCTGTAATGCAGAGGAAGTGATTGACAGGTGAAGCGGGTCGCAGGTAACCGGTTACGTCATGGCAAACTGGAAACAGTACCAACCCGAAATGGCGACAGCAAATTTCTTTCTTTGCGTACGCCCTGTTCTCGACGTCATATCTCATGAATATTAATAGCAACCCAAGCCCTGCAACAGACACTAGTCCCGTGTGGCAACATTTGCTTTCGGAATGCCTAGCTCGCGCCTTCGGCGTATGTGCGAGAAGACTACACCAACAAGAGACAGAAAAGGCACAAGGGACTGCCAACAGTCCAGTGGTAGGTCAATTATTGTGAATCAAAACACGACACCACCCCTGTGTGCAGTAAAGCCATCTTAACATACAATCTAAGACACACTGATGGAAACATTGAAGTTTTGACAATACATTACGGAGAGAATCCTAAGAATACAGATTACGAAAAACATTGTGAGATATGGTTTTCTCTTTGAATGGCCGACAGCTTCTTCCAAAGTAACAGTTGATAGAATGGTTGTTCTGTTTCGGATACATCCGGATATACGTCATGCTGCAGCATATCATATCGATTCCTATTGACGATATTAAACTTAGCGCTATTTGGTCACAGTAATAAAACATATATAGTAGAAATGAAGTCTAGGTCCAAGAGTCTTAGAGCAAGTGACTAATTTCCCTATGTCAGAAGGGCAAACAATCTCCTGCCATGAAAGCACCTGAAGTTTGTTCCCTGAATACATGGTTATGGGCACGAGACGAAGATTGTCACGAACCATTTATATGTAAGGTAAAATCAAAAGACTGGCCCCAGTTGTAGTATTTACTCGGTTTTGAACTTCCACGCAGGTCACTACGCGCGTAACCTGCAAGATGCGAAATACACAGCGAGGTCCATCTGTGGAAATTTTATCCTGTAAGCCTGTCCACCGATAACCAGTCACTTTTTCTGCGTACCTTTTTTGTGGTGTATATATCATAAAATATGTTCCATAGATAATTGACTTGGCACCGGTAGTCGCCATTACGTCATTGCCCCACTCGTGAAATCAACGCGTTCTATTCCTTTGCAGAGTTGCATCTGATCAACCGGGGACATCTGCGCAGATACGATTACAAGGCTGTTTTTATCGCCTCAAATGAAAGTCTAATCGCAGGTCGGGGCCCAGGCTAGCAATTCTCTTACCTTTGTTCCATGAACACCATCAAAGACGTATATTCCTATGATTTGATATGAACGATATATCCTACTTGCATTGTAGTGATTTTACCTATGTTGTATTCAGGAATTGGTGTGTTTTCTTTCGATCATGCAACTAACATTTATGAGTATCTCGCGACATGCGGCAAGAATGAAAAGTGATGAACATAAACGACGTTTCGAAAGAATCACTAGTTATTGTCGATGGGGTCGCTAGGTTTCTGGGATAACTATGGATAATTCATATCAATAGGTTTGGCATTCATTTAAAAACCTCACTCGTGCCAAGAATATCCACTATTTCTTTTGAGGCACCCATTAATGTCACTGCGTGGATTTCACTGGAAGACGACAAAAAAGTTTTAATCATATGCTCATGACCGTATCACTGTCTCCTCTGACGGAGGAACATAAATTATCAGCTATGTTACGGCTTTTTTGCACGTTATCATCTTTGTTGGTGTACCCGAACTAATTTCAAGTTGGTGGCTCAGTATCACAACAGAATAAAAAAAATCCCTGCTGTGTTTTATATGATACCTAAAAGTTCGAGGTTTTGATGCAACGGGAAAATAGGGGTTAATGGTATTTAGGACTTTGTGCTCGGCTCTCGTATATACATATATGTCGACAGCACAGGCTGCTCGTGCGTGGAGCGCGAGAGCCTTAGTATATCGCTGATAATCAAACTGACACTTTACTTGAATTGAGTTTGGCTAAACGTACAACGTATTTATCAGTTAAATGACACTTTATTTCATTTCCTAGGCGAAACATTGAACTAGATAAAATTAATGTTCACATCATACGCCTATCGTGGTCCGATGTTATGCGTAGTATTTTCCAATGCATAGTCACGTTAGCCGGATTTGGCACGGGTTCAATATTATCAAAGTGATTTCCAAACTTAAATTAATGCCAGTGTTCTCGTTTTCCACAAGAAACGGTAAATGGATTAAATTCAACAACTAAACTGCTATTGATCCTTTGTAAGCGCACTGTCATGACAAAGTACGGTAAAACAGACGCTAGATAACCTAAATCAACTGTTGTAAATAACATTGACTGTCACATTAATGCGCCCAGTTTAGCGAAACACTATTGAAACACGGCTCCATCAAATTGAGGGCAAAATCAAACTTTATTTAAATTTTTTGATTAAGCTTCATTAAAATACTGTGAACATATGATAAAATAAGTTATCTTACGTTATCACTGCTTTGTTGAATCGTGATGGCACTTGTGAGAATGCGGACCGCATCACACTCGTTTCCGAGCAGTGTGATGCGGCCTGCATCCTCAGGAATGTAATCACGATCGAACCAAACTGTGGTAACGTGGAATAACCTCAAAGTATGTATCCACTTATTTTATTTAGTATGTCAGAAATACATGGAACCCATTGACGCCTACAGCCCAATTGAAATAGTTTACTTATTGAAGCTGCGACACAGTCCCTCCAAATATAGCGTTTCATAAGAATGTAAGTAGTAGCGAGAAATATGTGTACGTTGGATATTCAAAAGGTCTTACGGCCACAAACGGATAACTTTATACATACATAAATCATAGAGGCCCCATAACGGCAAAACGTACTGTAATTTGTTACCGTACCACTTCGTAAACACATCGCCAGTTTTTCAAAGGGAAGCAAAAATGAATCTATCTTTAAAATATTTAGGACGGAATCACATTGGGTGATTTGCTGTAACATCTTCAACCTTAATTTAATAAATTACAACTGAGTGATTATGGTCAACGTTGCAACTGTTACAACGAACAAAATGGTCTGAGACTAACAAATTGTTAATATCAATATTAAATTTATTAATTAGCTATGTAGGCTTTCTTACACGAGAGTTGTAATTCATATTTGCATTCAGCTTATGTTGAACATGTGCTGGATACGCCGTCCACTACTAAAACTTGTCAGACTAGCTGATTTGCTACCAAACCCGTTTCGCATAATAATCGCAATGCAATAAACAAACTTTAAAAACCAATTCCTGTACTAAAAGAGATGAAATCTTCCAAGAAAATGTTGAAAAGGGATCAAGGAAGTTATTTGGATGATTTCCTGAGGACAACTCATGGCCTCATTTTCAGGGAATATCTCAATCATAAAAACTATCGAAAACATGGTCTACTTGTACTTGTTTTTGCTTTCGTACAGACCCCACTCTCTACAGAATAATATCTTTAAATCAAAAGTGATGGTGTGATATATTAAGTTATAAAAGCAACATTGTAGCCCCTCCCGGCCCATAATGGACAAATGCACACTTTGCACAACATAATGTACGAGGCAAAGCCGAGTACATTATGTCTTGAAAAGATTGAGTCCACCATTTGCTTGGAGGGGGTTTATTATTAATCTTGGTAATGCCAGTGAATTTGTAGACGTAGAAAACATTTGGGGCCACAACGCTGAATAGTCAGATTTTAGTAGTAATATTAGGGTATGAAGGCACAAAATTCACTTTTTATTGACAAAACTATAATTGCATGTTGTCTATTTGACAATGAAGGGCAGGTAATGTCTTTTAGAGTGTAGGCGTTTTAACGATATATTTGATCCGGACTTTACAGTGAAGGACAAATGTCTGGGATTTAATTATCGAGATCAATCAAATATTTGCTTCTCTTGATTTATTTATGATTTCTTTTGATATAATCAAGCTTAAATAGTAATTTAAAAATTGCATGCACAAAGCGTTCACAACAGATACGGCCACATATGAAACGAGAATTGCTTTATTTCTAGGATTGTTATGACGTTTCTTCTATAATTTCCATGCGACACTATCTTAAATTTACGAAATGCTTATCTTGATAATGTTGCTATTTTTTGCTTAGAAACTTAGTGTTGACAAATGCAAGTTCAAGGAGCCGGTGGTGGACACCAGCGTTCGGTCCATAGTCTTGCAACGGTGAGTATTTATTTTCATTTACAAACCACAATTTAAACCCAAACTCTTGCTTTAGCGTCTTGAACATGTCAGAAATCCATAAGGATCCCTTCCCGGGATGGACTTCTAAATCCAGTTGTTTGATATTGCCGAGTACATCATCCTTCAGTAATTGGGGTACAACCTTCAGTTCGTCACTGTCGATATCCATTTTTAAAACGTCAATGTTTTTCTGTAAGTATATGACGGGGAAATTGTTCTTAAATTATTGCATTTCCCAATGTGGTAATAGAATTACTTAATTTTCTAACCCCGTTAATAACTCTGATTGTGAATAGCATTGTTTCTGAGGCTGTCTGAAGTTCCGTTTAGGGACGTGTACATTGCTTTGATCACGGACAAATAGAGAAACAGACTAGCAAGTAGCAACAAGTATTATTCAAGGCGTGAAGCGGTTAAGTAACCTATCCATGTTCGCCTCGCCTCAGGAAGCTCTCGCCTCTCTTTTCCGAAGAGTGCCGATCATGCATCCTTCGGTAGTTTTCGGATTTTCGCCAATTGTGAAGCGAAAGTATGATCGGCAAAGTTTGTGTTGTTGTTGTCGTGTGGTACTGAGCGAAATTGGCGTGCTGGCGAAAATGGGAGTGTTTTGAGCTTAAGGAAAGTGAGTTTTACCATTTTAAAAATTCCTCTCATATTTTTATGAATGTATAATGAGTGTATTTGAAACAAATTTGAAAGTCTTTTATCGATACTGTCTGGTTTTACTCAATGGTTTACGGTCAGTCACACGTCTTTTACACGTTCGTCAAGGAAGGACATATTTATGAAACTGCTTGCGTGTTATGTTTTGATTTGCATGAAGCAGTGTTGCTGCCCTGAGAGCTCACAAAGCAACTATTGTTGCTACGCGACTGACAGCTCGATGCCATCTCGTCGTATTTTTAGCATAATCTCGTGCAATTATCAACCACAAACAAAGTCTCCTAAAAGTTTAACACCTTTGAAGCTTATTTTAACATGAAAAGGCTATGGACTACCGAGACGACCATGGAACAAAAGGCATGCCACGTTGCTAGTCTGTTTTTCTATTTGTCTGTGCTTTGATTGACCTTTTGCAAATTTCATAGCGTGTAGGCATGAGGGCGTCCTTCATTGAACTGGAGCTGCACGAATAGGTATAAAGAACCCATGACTTCACAAATTTGCTTTGCGACCTCAGTTCTTCTACGAAAAAAATCGTTGCAGAAATTCTCACCTCTTCATGATGCAACATCCTTTTGATCGATGACAATGTTCTACATTTTACAGGCTTGTTCCCATCTTTAGGAAACTTTGGGGCCACGTGATCATCATCCTTGTCGAGAAGTCCAATGTCATAAAACCAGATGCGTGCTGAACGCTTGTGCTTTTCAAGTCCATTACTGGCGAACATAAGAATAAGATTATTCTACGACAGAGATCGTTTTGCTTACGAAGTCACTATATATTGCACAGACCGATTTGATTGCGCAAAGTCAAGGCAGTATGACTCTACTAGCAGAAAATTTCAGACATTTTGCTCACAGATTCCTCAAAGAATATTGAACCTTGCTCTTTCATAATCAAGAATAAAGAAGGGTTACAAAGAGTTACAGGTTACCGACAAATTTACGGATTTTTAAAAATAGAAACAGCTGATATACCTACAGGGCCACAATAACTGCGAATCTTAGGCATTATTTTCATGATTTCATTTTCAAAAAAAAAGTTGGTTCATGTAAATGTGCTAACTGAAGACAGTGTATAAACGTTTCACTGCTCACTAAGCCGGATTATGCCTACACGTTTTAACAGTATAAATAGTAAACGGGCGCTGCACTCATAAAATTGCGTTCCACAGAAATGTACAAAAAATACAGTATTTCCTGTACATACACATCGTGATCATACAAGAAACAAGCATGATGTCATGTACTTGAATGCACAACACACGATGGCCAACATGTTGTTGTACAATCTTTACTTTCTCTGTCGCGTGATTAGTTGTTGAAAATGGCGGGAAATCTAAAATGATGTTGTTAAATCGTTTGAATTTACATGCCACTTTCGACACTGTTATACGGTGTTATACACACTTTTTCAGTCTTTAATTGGTATTATTAAAACGAAAACCGTGGATATTTTGAGATCGCATTATTACTCATTTGCAGCTCTGTGGCTCTAACTACTTAAAAACCTTCATTTTCGATTTTTTCAATTCGATAAGACAATAAACGCTTCATTCACTTCAAACATCAACCGAGTCAACTGAGTATGTATGTATGTATGTATGTATGAATGAATGTATGTGTGTGTGTGTGTGTGTGTATGTATGTATGTATGTATGTATGTATGTATGTATGTATGTATGTATGTATCTATGCGTGTGTTTGTGCGTGTGTTTGTGCGTGCGTGCGTGCGTGCATGCGTATGGATTGGTGGGGTGGGTGGATGGAATGGATTATTTAGGTTGGTAGGTAGGTTAGAGGTATGTGTAGGCAAGCATATACCTACGAATCTCTGTATAAGTATGTACTTAGGAATGACGTACGTGCTCACTTACGTTGCCAACGTATGTTCGAAGGTATGTTTGATTGTTTGCAAACATATGAGGATGCAAGCGTAATCCTTTGTGTTGACTTGTTACAAAACCGACATTGCCTATTTACAGTTAATATATACTTACAAAGGGTCAAAGCTGTACACATCACATCCATACTCAGCCATGTCATCATCAAAAGACCAGTCGCCGGCAATGCTTAAAGTTCAAAGTATAAATAAGCCTGTAACGAATAAGTCCCAGCATTGATTCGGCCTACATTGATACATGCAAGAGATTTCATACGTTGATTTTGCAACAATGGAGCTTCTCAATGCTAACGTATGCCATGGTTTGACCTGGCACTTATTTATCAACACGTTCAAATGAACTTATATTGTTCTCCTGTTATAACTTCGACTCTTCAGAGCGTAAAGAGTGAATTTATGAAATTGTTTTCACTGAAATATTACACTGTCATTGTTACTTGATGTTTAAAACTTTGGAAGCCATTCATATAATTATGTAAAATATACGAATGACTTACCCGAAAGAATACACGATGCATGCATTTTGTTTGACTCCGACATCAAGACAGATATTCCAACCACCGTCTAATGGTAAAGGATGGCCCATCCGTCGACCTTCCTGACATTGATACGTTATATTTGTCATGGAGTTAAAGAAAAGAGCAGATATTTCTTCAGGGGTCATTGTTCTGTTGCTCTTCCCATTTGCCTCATTCTCGTCTTTTGTTCTTCCTGGAATTTTCTTATTGCTAGACTTTATTTCATCCGACTCATGTTTGTCATGGTTGCTGGAGTTAGTAATCCCTGGCTCTGACATTTGATATAACAGTTTGTATTCTTGCCTTTGGCGTTCCTAGTACGAGAGAGAGAGAGAGAGAGAGAGAGAGAGAGAGAGAGAGAGAGAGAGAGAGAGAGTCAACCATACACATAGACACTTGTTCATTCAAATTTATACAGCCAGACTTCTGAAAGGCAGACAGAGAGATAGAGTGACAGTAGACAGAAAAATAGAAAGGTATGGAAAGATGGTGTCGTAAAAACAGGCACACAGGTATGTCGAGGACGAAAAGAGACAGACAAAGAAATACTATAGCCAAAAACACATATCCACATATATTGACGGACACACCGAAAGATGAAAAAACTTTGAGATGGACAGTCTCAGACAGACACGCAGGTAGATAGACCGAGACATGGGACATAGGTAAATAGCAATAATCAAATATATCATACACCGATATATATTGTACCATCCTAGATACGTTGACTGTAAACCTTGAATATGCATGTCAAACTTCATCAGTTTCAGGTTGTTCCCGAACTATATTTGCAAGTTCTACGGCAAACTCGTAGAATGGCAGCTGCTCTTCGGCTACATTGTTGCAATTTTCCTAAAATACAACTTTGAATATGGTTTAAGATTACCCTTTTTCTTTTATGCAATCTTGAGCTTTTCATACATGATTTCTACCTCGGACCCCCCAATACTGTATAGCGTGTAAAATGGCCACCAAGAGAGAGCGCACTACACATACTGCATACATTATGCTGTTACTGAACTGTCAGGTCTCAATGCACAAAGCGAGGAAACACAGAGAAAGAAAGAAGAGAACAAGGAAAAAACGGCTCGAAACAAAACAAGGTTTACTAGCAGTATTCTTTATTAATTCTCATATTTTTAATGGCCATTCATGTGCCCCTTTGATCCAGATTTGTCTCTGTACTTGAGAAACTGTTTTCTTGAATTTTAAGCTGTTTTGCAGAATTTGTTGTCACTGATTTATGTATGCTGAACAGTGAGTAATGCTGCAGTTACTGTTCAAGACAAGTGAACAACATGCTGTATGGATGTAATAACCAGAGTGCGAGTACCTGACCAGCGTCAAACCAAGGATGATTTTTCTGTATTTACCATCTGTGCATTATGAGTTTCTGACAGCAGGGTGATTCAGTCACTCATTAGCTGCAAACTCGTGGGGGTCGGTGATTTTTGGCTTTTGCGACAAGGCCCTGTAGACTGCATCGTCCGCTTGCACGGGTCCGTTACTAACTACCCCGTGCTGGATGCATCTACTACATCGTTTGAGTGAAGTTGGTTGCATGTTCAAAATTCGGCGCGCGTCACACATGTTACAAACACAGACGAGATCAAGTTGGCGCCGGTCAACTGCCGAATGTGCAACTGCGACAGTAGGTCCAAGCACAGTTACTTGTTGGCTGAAAAATTCATACCTGATACTTCAGGCAGAAAAATAAAAAATAAAATTGTGCTGTTCCGATAACATGGTTTTCAAAAACAGGGTACGTAGGTCGGCAGGATTTTTTTCCAAAATACTTTTATTTTTAAATATGCATTTTTTGAGGGGCTCGGGGCGGTCAAACAGTGACCACAACATTTCCAGAAAAAAAGTGTCAAACATATAAAAGGAAAACAAACATAAAAAATCATCCTTGTTCAAGCAAAAATCAAATGCCAAGTAACGAACGCGTGATTTTAAGGTTTTTTTTTCTTTTTTCCCGTGTTTACGTAGCTCTAAATAGTTTTGGGTCGGCATGTAGAAAATAGGGTAGGTCGGTTTATCGGAACAGCACAATTTTTTCGTTCGGCCTCATCCGTTCAAAAATGTTCATATCGTGTGATTTTCGACCGAGTTCGCGATCGAAAGACACGTCGCTAAAATATAACGGTGAACAACATTGCAGTCACCCCATGGATAAGCTGCGCCCAACGTTCAGTGTGAGGTGACTTGAAAATTGCTTACCGTGATGCTTATCATGGTTTTGTATGGAACGCCGTTGCTGCCTCTTAGGTTTATTTGCTGTATTTGATAAGATGACACCAATATATGATTTAGTAATGCCTTTATATGATAAGGTCGTGTCAATATATGATTAGGTGACGCCAATATATTATAAGGTGGTATCAATATATCATAAGGTGCCCTTAATATATAATTAGGTGACATCAATATGATTTTGTAATGCCTTTATATGATTAGGTCGTATCAATATATGATTAGGTGACGCCTTTATATTATAAGGTGGTATCAATATTTCATAAGGTGCCCTTAATATATAATCGGGTGACATCAATATATCATTTAGTAATGCCTTTATTTGATTAGGTCGTGTCAATATATGATAAGGTGACGCTTTTATATTATAAGGTGGTGTCAAAATATCATAAGGTGCCCTTGATACATAATTGGGTGACATCAATATACGATTTAGTAATGACTTTATATGATAAGTTCGTGTCAATATATGATTAGGTGACGACTTTATATTATGAGGTGGTGTCAATATATCATAAGGTGCCCTTAATATATAATTAGGTGACATCAATATATCACTTAGTAATGCCTTTATATGATTAGGTCGTATCAATATATGATAAGGGACGCCTTTATATTATGAGGTGGTAAAATATATCATAAGGTGTCCTTAATATATAATTAGGTGACATCAATATTTGATTTAGTAATGATTTTATATGATTAGTTCGTGTCAATATATGATTAGGTGACGCCTTTATATTATGAGGTGGTGTCAATATATCATAAGGTGCCCTTAATATATAATTAGGTGACATCAATATATCATTTAGTAATGACTTTATATGATTAGGTCGTATCAATATATAATTAGGTAACGCCTTTATATTATAAGGTGGTGTCAATATATCATAAGGTACCCTTAATATATAATTAGGTGACATCAATATATCATTTAGTAATGCCTTTATATGATTAGGTGTGTATCAATATATGATTAGGTGACGCCTTTTTATTATGAGGTGGTAACAATATATCATAAGGTGCCCTTAATATATAATAAGGTGACATCAATATATGATTTAGTAATGCCTTTTTTGATTAGGTCGTGTCAATATATGATAAGTGACGCCTTTATATTATGAGATGGTGGCAATATATCATAAGGTGCCCTTAATATATAATTAGGTGACATCAATATATCGTTTAGTAATGCCTTTATATGATAAGGTCGTGTCAATATATGATTAGGTGATGCCTTTATATTATACGGTGGTAACAATATATCATAAGATGCCCTTAATATATAATAAGGTGATATCAATATATCATTTAGCAATGCCTTTATATGATTAGGTCGTATCAATATATGATTAGGTGACGCCTTTATATTATGAGGTGGTAACAATATATCATAAGGTGCCCTTAATATATAATAAGGTGACATCAATATATCATTTAGTAATGCCTTTATATGATTAGGTCGTGTTAATATATGATTATGTGATGCCTTTATATTATGAGGTTGTGTCGATATATCATAAGGTGCCCTTATTATATAATTAGGTGACATCAATATAGATGATTAAGTAATGTCTTTATATGATTTGGTCGTATCAATATATGATTAGGTGACGCCTTTATATTACGAGGTGGTGTTAATATATCATAAGGTGCCCTTAATATATAATTAGGTTATATAAATATATCATTTAGTAATGCCTTTATATGATTAGGTAGTATCAATATATGATTAGGTGACGCCTTTATATTATAAGGTGGTAACAATATATCATACGGTGCCCTTAATATATAATTAGGTGACATCAATATATGATTTAACAATGCCTTTATATGATTAAGTCGTATCAATATATGATTAGGTGACGCCTTTATACTATGAAGTGGTAAAATATATCATAAGGTGTCCTTAATATATAATTAGGTGACATCAATATATGATTTAGTAATGACTTTATATGATTTGTTCATCTCATCAAATACAGCAAATAAACCTAAGAAGGCAGCAACGCCGTTCCATAGTTTTGGCGAGGTATATTCCGCATAGCCATTTGAGAGTTTGATATGCATAAACAGGGCCGCGTTAAGCGCAGAACAGTCAGTAAGTAACCGTTGGTGCAAGAGGTCGATGAGCTCATCGTCTTCGAGACTCTTGCCGATGTATGTTGTTGACAAGGAAAGACGACGTAATTTGGCAACTTGTTCCTGCATAATGTTAGCGAGTAGGGATACCACTATGCACTATGAGACTGCATTGTTTCAATGTTAGGATTGGAACGGTAACGCAACGGTGGCACTTGGGGAGTATTTTTTTCAGATTTTTTTCGTATAAAAACTCAAAGGAACAGAAATCTGGGACAGTTTTCCAAAACTTATATTCCAGCTCACTGATTTCAATGAAGATTACATTTTTTGAAAACGTAAAAATATCGACATACATACATTTATTCACATTTATTATTTATTACAATTTTCCTGCAATAAAAGATGGGTTTGTTGTCAAGGCATTCCACTGGTTTTAAACTTTGTAGAATCAGAATTAGCTTGCTTTACACATTTTCCCCTATCGGTAACCTATACAATATAGAATATAGAAAGCAGACGTTTCTCATTAATGATCAGGCAAGTATATCAATCAGGAATCGAGAAATACTGGAAAATGTGCTCAGTACTAGCCTCTAACATGAGGCTTGCCACGTCGAATAGCTGATCATTCTCGTCTGAAGATCACAATAACGTGAAACACATAGTGTAATGAGATTTTAGTTTCTACTTGAAACCACCTGTATTATGATATATATATATATATATATATATATATATATATATCATAATAATGTGTGTGTGTGTGTACATATACCGGGTATGAATATATATATCTTTTCTATTATTGTGGTATTAATTTGTAGCTCCTCTAAATGCTTCAGTACATATCAACAATATTGAGCAGCCCCCCCTTTCTTGTTCTCCACTTTTGACCACCCCCCTTGCAGCTTTCGATATTTTGAGTGACCCCTCTCAGATTTATCCGACCCCCAGGCCATAAATAATGACGGCTCCCTTACTCCTTTTTTTGACTGTCAGTGAACTCTTACATGTAACAGTTAAGACGCTCCTGATGTGTTCTCGGAGGTCACTCGCGGATGTCGCGCGTCCATAAGAGCTAAAGTACATGTTCTGAGCGATTACATGATGGGCTCTTCACAGGTCACATCACTTTTAATCAAACAATCTGACGACTGGTTCGGCCAAGGTCTGATTTCGGGAAGTATCGAGCTACCCGGACAAGAGACCTTGGCAAGCGAAGTTTTGTAGACTAATGTTTCGTAATGTTTCGTTTTGTCGATGATCTTTGTCGACTTTAATCGCTATGTCCCAGGCGATTCATAACCCCCAAAATGACAAGATTAGTGCAGACGATTCTGAAGTGTTCTTTTATGATGGATAGGTGCAATAACAATATGGCGTTGAATGTCTACCAAAATTAATCTATGCCATTTATAATTACGACATGCCTTTCGTAATTACGACACGGCATAATGAGATGCAAAATGCGATCATTTGGACATGAAGACTTGACATTCATAATTAGGACATGACATGGTAAGATGCAAAATGCGATTATTTGGAAATGAAAACTTGACATTCTTACATAAAGAATGCGAGAATTTGACTAGAGGTTTCAATGCGAAATTCCGTTCGATCATGCGCAATGACGACGCGCGATACAATATTATGCAATGCAAAATGCGGACATGCCATTGTGCCATGCAGAATGCGGATATAAGGTTATGCAATGCAGGATGAGGAGTTGAACCTTTGAATTAGGCTACCTTTTCTAGCAAACTAGGTAGTCGCCTTTTATCCACAATGCACCGGTGTAGCATTCTTTGGTATTGTAGCGTTCTTGGTAACGCCTGCTGTTCATTTTATTTGACTTTGAGGCCGTCCTTTAAACTCTTTCATGTAATATTTCGTATAAGCACTATTTAAGGCCCCTATGTAAATAGCTTAATAGTTATTAATTTGTTCTTGGATAATGTTTTGTTTCCTTTACTCATTGCTTTTGGCATGTGTTCTTATATAGAATGGTGATTGTTAAATTTGTTATGCTAAGGCTCTATATTATATCAATGTTCATGCCATTACTTGTAGGGTTGGTTTTAGTTTGAAGGGACTGTTTCTGGACTGTTTCTTGTTCGTAACATGTCTAAGTCTGATTTTCTGATTTATTCTTCAAAAGATGTAGTCTGTTTCGACGTCGTATTTTCCGTACTTTTACATGTGTAAGTCAAGGTTAACAATAACACGAGTGGAACTAATTTTTAAGAATAGGACATTGTAGTAATGTTGATTTAATCAGCAAATTTAAGCTCATCTGTTTTTCGTTTATTTTGCAATTGCTTGGTTTTATAGGTAATTTTAATATTGCAACTTTCAGCTATAGGGCACCGGATCCTATTGTTCCAAATTAGTTCCAATAGTGTTCATTGGGCAATTTTAGTACTGTTGTGATTGGTTGTTGAAGATGTCATTTAAAAAGAAAATTTGATTGGCATCCTATTTTCTATGATTTCAACAAAGGAGTAACTTTAAAATATTCACAGAACCTTCGTGTATCGTTCTTTGTAGGCACATATCAGAAACACAGTTGCAGTTTAATGAAATTGTACAAACAAGCACGCCATTTGGTAAAACAAACCGTATTTCACACACCTCTTGTTCTACACCGAACCTTCACTTTAAATTTTGTCAGTCGTTTGGCACTTCGACCTTTGTAACAGACTACAAAAATGATCTTGGACTATCAATGCCATACTGCAGAAGAAGTAATCTGGTACCAGCTTTACATTGCATATACCAAACTAAAACAAAATAAAAACCAGATGTGAACTGAATATGATCACGTGTTTTACAACAGATTCATTAATAGTAGTACCTGTAGTACGCTTCACAGAATGTTGGATATCAACAGACTAGAAAATTTTAGCATTAACTCAACAGAACAACATGACTTACTAATGTGACCCCTGAATGGAAGGAATAACTTCGAGTTTTGACAAAATTACAAACTTAGTTATCAAGCATTGAAATTGACTGCTAATGACTCGACATGTATTGACATTTATAAGACAAAACTGGACGCAAGACTTAATGCAGCATGACATGAATTACTGCATACTTTTTGACTGTTATGAAGTTGTATAAAACAATTGTACCTTTGACCTGTCTCATATTAAAGTGTCAAAACAACGAGCAAGGAGATGTTACGCAACATTTGCAGACCTCAGGATAATCACTAACCAAAACACCAGAACAAAGACAGACATTGTATATTCTGACTGCAGTTCAATTGAGCTCGCATTGGAAGACAGACTTCTGATAAGACTAGACGTGTATACGGTCTACTAAGTAACTATCTCTGACGAGGATTTATTGTATTATGTTTTTCAATATTCCCGTCAATAAACCAAATTCATACCAATATAATCGACACCCGTGTGAGGCGTGTAATAAGGACAATCAGATATCTGTTATATCATTATATTTTGCAGGTTTCATCAACTTTCGCACAGTACTCTCAGAGTTAAATAACTAATTACAAAACTTTATTTAATATGTAAA
>LD342623.1:134991-145190 GCA_001465055.1 Ptychodera flava | reverse complement strand
GATATATCAACTGTAAGTGTTGTAATCTTTTGGATTGGACAAAACTTTAACACCATATTAAAATGTTATGCATTTCTGTTTTTCCATGTTTGTCTTCTTGTCTCATTTCCACAGCCACGCAGCCAGTCTGTCCCTTAGTCAGTCAGTCAGTCAGTCAGTCAGTCAGTCAGCCAGCCAGTCAGTCAGTCTGTCTGTCTGTCTGTCTGTCTGTATGTCTGTCTGTCTGTCTGTCTGTCTGTCTGTCTGTCTGTCTGTCTGTCTGTCTGTCTGTCTGTCTGTCTGTATGTATGTATGTATGTATGTATGTATGTATGTATGTATGTATGTATGTATGTATGTATGTATGTATGTAGATTAATGGATAAGTTTATATTGCAGGAAATATAATAATTCATCGCCTGTTTGACATTTTGATTTTTAGTAATCTTACTATTTTGTTTTTGACATTTTGATTTTTAGTGATTTTGTTTTATGAAAGTTTTTTAGAGTGGGAATATGAGTCATTGTCTTACCCTGCATTGATTCACCTTCGTAAATATTTGTTTATATATTCGAGGGAAAGCAAGACCAGTGTCGTTAGGGAGCCTTCAGAAATTACAGGGGGTTGGCCGGGGGAATTCAGTGCACACCTGACTGTCATGTCTGCAATGTGACCCTCCCCTGTCCGACATTCTATAACTTGACCCTCCCCAACCACTGCAAGATGTGGCTGACCGCTTTACCTAAAAATATCAAATCATAATACATGAGGGTTTATAAGGCAAACTACTGAAAATTTTTTCCACACAACAAGCTACCTGTACATTTATATATATTTGCATATATATACATGTATGTAAATGTACTTTGCTTGAAGAGGGAAGTGAAACGTGCATGTGTGTACAATTTCATTAATAATGTTAATTCAATATACATGGTAGTCTATGAGAGAACTATGAACAATTTTTTCTAAAATAAACCTAACAATATCTGTGCATTTATATACGTTTGATACTGCATACAAGTGTACATGATTGGACTAGGGTGGTTGAAAGTCCATGTGTGTGCAAGACATTTGATTTTGGAACTCCACACAAAATGTTACAACACTATACATGGTAGTCTATGAGGAAACTTTGAATAAAAAGTTTTGTTTTTAATACAAAACTAGCTAAATCAGTGTATTTTTAGACTTTTGATAATCATGTTTGTGCATAGAGAATATCAGGAAATATCACATGGACAATCGAAGGCTAGGCTGTAAAATAAGCTTCTGTTAAAAGTGAACCTCCCCCAAGATAGGTTCATAAAAGTGATCATCTTCCTTGGACAGTTTTCTAAAACATGACCCCCCCCCCGTTCCCGGGACCCACCCTGCTGTAATTACTGAAGGCCCCCTGACAGATGTCGACATCTTTTGTGTTGATGTTAGCTGTGACTTCTATGAGTTTACGTGGGACACACCGACCCTATATTGTGAAAGAGTTATGGAAGTAAAGAACTGCAAAATCTAAGTCTGAAGTCAATGGTAATTAGTCCCCACGAACACCGTCCGGGGGGACTTACAGATTTGGTCATGTCCTTGTGTCCGTCCGTCCGTGCGTGCGTGCGTGCGTGCGTGCGTGCGTCCGTTCACGCAGATATCTCAGAGATGCCTGGAGCGATTTCGTTCAAACGTGGTACAAGGCTTATTACCTATGCCATACATATGCACGTCGATTCATTTTACGATCCGATCCAATATGGCCGTCTGGTGGCCATTTTGTTTCCTGTATTTGATGTCGGTGCGTATGTTCACGCAAATTTCTCAGTGATGCTAGGAGCGATTCCATTCAAACTTGCTACATAGATTACTCTATATGTTATACATATACACATTGCATTTTGTTTTGATCCGGTCTAAAATGGCTGCGTGGCGGCCATTTTATTTCCTATATTTGATGACTGTGCCTTCGTTCACGTAAATTTCACAGCGATGCCGGGCGCGCGATTGCATTGAAAGTTGGTACATATATTAATCCCTATCACATATATATGCATGCCGATTTTTGTAATGATTCGATCAAAAATGACTGTGTGAAGGCCGTTTTCTTTCCTGTATTTGATATCCATCCACAGGCTCCCCAGGTATGATCCACTGGGGTTCCAGGATGGTATTAATATCAATGCTGTGTCCATGCATAGGGGCTCATAAATGCAGATATCTGAGATATGCCTGTGCCAATTCTTTTTAAACTTATTACAAGGATAATATTATATAGGGCTCAGCCCTTGGTGTCGCGCCAGGGGTTAAGATTGGCAATGTTATTTGTATTGATTCATGATAAAATGTAATTAATTGTTACTTCATAAACGTATATATGACAACTATGCCCAGTTTCCCTCTGATGAAAGCAGTTCACGTACGTACACGACGTCAAACCCTGTAGCAGTGCAAGTAGGCCTATAGATTTTCTGTAACGTGTAAAAATTTTGGACAAAAATTGACAAGTTTTACATTGATAACAGCCTATTGCGTTAAACAAGGGACGTATCATGCAATCATTATCATTGCAATGGTAACCGCACTGCCCAACTTCCACTTGCCAGTTGAAAACTATAGCGTTCCGTCTAAAAACTGGCAATTTTTGAATTTAATTATTGACACTGGGGGGCGCTTTTCTAAAATTCAATCCCAGCATTCTTTGCGTATGCCACCGTTCATATGAACGACAGTTTTCTCCCTTTATCTATATTAACGATGTTCTGTATCAGCGACAAGGTGCATAATAACATTTACTGGCTAATAAAAGAGGTATATTTTATAAATGGCATGTTATATAATAATAATTTGTTTCGTATTCGTTTATTTACGAGTACTCAAAAAAAAACATGGCGGCGCCCACGAAAGAAGGGTACACTTCCGGTTACTCGCATAGTATATTATGAATAAGCGCATGCGTAGTCAGTAAGCCGCTGGCGCGACTACTACACTATGGCATACATATGCAGGTCTATTTATATTGGTGTGGCATGCATAATTAGTGCTAATTTGCATAATTTGGGATTAGAGCGCTGCTTCCGTGCCAAATTTGATGAAACTTTGTGCAGATTTTTTTCACACAGAGTTCTAATATCAGTCAATGACATATGTCAGTATTGCATCAATTAATTGCTAATTTGCATATTTGATGAACTTTTGCAATTCGGATGATGTCTAGAATACACTGCAACAGATTTAAAGAAACAAATGGCACAAATCTTTATCACATAGCCCTACAATAGTGTACGAAGACACTTAGCAGTATCATGTTAATTAATTGCAAATTTGCATATTTCGTTCCTTTTCCTAATTAGTGGGCTATCTCCAGAAATACTGTTTTAAATTTTATGAAACGTGGTGTAGATGTTGATCTGTCAGCATTATAATACTATGTGAACACATTAAGGAGTATCATGTCAATTAATTTCTAATTTACATATTTAATGAACTTTCATAAATATTGTCATATGTCTAATAATGCTGCATCAAATTTAATGAAACATGATACAGATTTTTTCCTTCCAGTAGTCAAATGGCGTGCAAAGATATGTAGCAGTTTCTTATCAACTAATTGCTTATTTGCATATTTAATGAATTTTGGTAATAAGCCTGATATGTCAAGAAATAGTTCAACAAATTTCCTGAAACTTGGTACAGATGTTGAGATCAAATTGCTTTAACAGTGAAAAAGACATTTATCAGTGTCAAATTAATGAATTGGTAATTGCATATGTAATGAACTTTCCTAATTAGAGCGATATATCCACAAATACTGCGTTGAATTTGATGAAACTTGGTACAGATTTTGATCTCATAGTGTTGTAAATACAAATCAATGATACTTAGCGGTATCATATATATGTAGATTAATTGCTAGTTTCCATTTACATAATAGATTTTTGTTTTTAGGATGAATGTCCAAAGAACTGCATCAAACTTTATGAAATATGGTATCAGTGATAATCTGTCAGTGTTAGGATAGGATGCAAAAATGTTTGGCAGCATCCTGTCGATTAACTACTAATTGATTCATTTTAATGACTTTTGTAATTAGTATGGCAGCTTAGAGTAGTCCTCTCAGAGGACTAGTAATTAACCCTTTTCCTGCCAGACAGTATCAATTTCCAATCAGCCAAGTCAGTAAAAAGCGGTTTTGAGCCAAAACACGACGTATTTTCACCCACTTGGCTTGGCATCTTTAGTCCAAAAAAATCAAGTTAACAGTATTTATGTTTTCAAAAGCCTTCAAATGTACAGTATTATGTTTAAATACACCATATGGAATATGTTGTGTTTCATTACTTTTAACCATCTTGACCTGGTGGTGAAATATGGACTTGGCAGGAAAAGAGTTAAAGTACCCATTAACAAGTGGGGACTGTGTCATTGTCAATGACTTGTTTTTGATAACTTATCTGCATAAGATTTGTTAGAATTCTATATGCAAGGTAACATAAATGTCACCAGTGATGGATATTAAGTTCATTTATCTTAATAATTTTGGTCTTTCCTTGCTGTTACCTGTTCCGAAGGGTGTTCTCGCGAATGTCACCGGACTTGGCAGTGATATGTCCACAATACCGTTCTCGCCGTTCATCGACGGTCACTTCCTGACCGAGATGCCCAAGGATCAGCTTACTCGGGGAGCCATCACTAAAACAGATGTGGACCTCATTATCGGAACAAACGCTGACGAGGGCACCATGTTTCTCCCGGTGCTTTTCCCAAACTCGGTCAACGACACGGAAATCTCCATGGATAGGGCCACTTACGAGCAGACATACGCCGCGTTTCTGTCGACACCTCTCAAGAAAAACCAAGCCGTTCTCGATGCCGTGAAATTAATGTACGTCAACTGGGAGGACGCCGATTCGGATGACGCCGATTACATCGAGGCTCTAAATCAAATGCTAGGAGACTACCTCTTCGTCTGTCCGTCCGTTCTCTCCGCACGTGCTTATTCAAACACTGGCAACAACGTGTACGTCTATCACATGACCCATGTACCAGCAAAGTCAATATGGCCGATCAAGTGGATGAAGGCGACCCATGGCGAAGACCTGCAGTTTGTATTCGGAGGGGTCTTCGGTTCGAAAGACTGGTCGATGCCGAAGGAGGAGGTGACCATGTCCCTGCAGACGATGAAATATTGGACCAATTTTGCAAAGACTGGGTAAGATGCGGAGGCATAGATACGGCTACCTAGCTACAGGGAATTCTAAACTACTGCGAAATTAAAGTGAAGTAACACGATTGGAACTAATTTGGGATAATTGGATCTTCATATTTTTCAAATTTCTCAAAATTTTTAGTGCCGTATAGCTAAAAGTGGCAATATTATAAATTACTCATAACAAGAAAAGCAGATGATCTTACATTGTCAGATTAAATCGACATGACTTCACCATCCAATTATCCCAAATTAGTTCTAATCCTGTTGAATTTCATTAAAATTTCGCTATTAGGCTTAACAAAAAAAAATAAAGTACACAATGCCATATAGGGTTATGCTACTAAGCTGAAAATCGGGCATTTCAAAATAATTTCGACTTTGGACAAACAAATTTACTTTGCGAAAGAAAAATGGAATGGACATCGAAAATACAAGGCTAGAGTTCATTACCTTCAATTAACATGTGTGTCGTCACCACGTACAGTCTTAATGGTATACGAAATCTCAGAAATTTTGTTATCAGTGTATTGTAGTAAGTAAACTAAGTACAGTATATTTATACCTTGATGACAAGTGTCCTCATCAGGTTTACCTGTCGATAAAAACTTGGTATCTGTAACAGGCAAGTTACTGACATTAACATTCTTCTCTCTTAACGCAAAGCTAATCGTAAACTGATGCCCTCCAGTTGACTGTAAAAGCACTTGAATCACAGATCTTATTGATAGTTGCAACCTTGTTTTAAAGTTACTTACTTGTGTATATGACAAACTTTCCATGAATATGTGTTACTCATCTCATCTGTTCTATTAATGTCAGCGATCCAAACCTGTCTGGCACCGGTGAAGATTCATCGCTGAAGACCTGGCCATTGTTTAAAGTGCCCGGATTAGAGTACAAAGAATTATCCCTGCAGATGGAAAACAAACGAGCACTGAAAGCCGATGAGTGTGCTTTTTGGAATGATTTCATTCCGAAACTAATGAAACTGACAGGTCAGTGAAAAAAAACGCGTCATGTTATCTGCCTTGATTCCCCAATTGTGATGTGTAGAAACCTAGTTTTCCCTTTTTCTCGCTGATTGACGTCTTGAAATATGCGAGAATTTGCAAGAATATTGTCTCAATTTCATTTCAACATGGTGTAAATCAGCGTGGACAAGGCTTAAAATTTATTGAAAATTCATCATACGTACAATCATAACTACTGTTTAATGTAGAATATTCCTCGTTTGAGGTATTTTGATTTGTAGTATACTTTCCTTGTCAGTATATTATTTTTGAAGCTCCTTGAGTAAATAAATTAAACTTCTTATCGCATAATTTTTTGAACCTCAAACATTTACCGTCTTCTTATTGGGGTAAGAAGGGATGGCAGCCATTTATAACATTTCAAATACCGGTTTTTATTTATTAAATTCCCGGGTTTTAGTTTCTCCGATTTTTTTCATGTTTGAGTTCGAAAGTTAAGGGTCTTAAGTTTTCGAAAGAAAATTGTAGCAAGGCTTTTAGTCTTCCAATTCCAAGAGGCGCACTGCCTTAATTGTTTAATTGGCGGATCACGTGACTAGCCATTCAATACGGAGTATACTTTCTCCTTTTCACACCTATCTACAAATGCTCTTCTAGAAATTAGAAGACATGACTTGCAATCCATTTCATAACCTTTTTCCACAGAAGTCGATACTGTATGTTCAACCGCGGACGACGAAACAAAGAAGTACACGGAAGAAGGCAACAAGCCGTGAACAGCCTGCAAAATAATTATAAAGCGTAATTGCAATTGATGTTTTATGCTTCATCGTAAATTGATTAAATCATTTTGAAACAGGTCTTCTCCTGCTTTTGTAAATTAACTTCTTATGAGAATAAGTTTTTCTCTAAATAAAAGTCTGATTGTAATATTGCATTTGTAAAGCGACCCATATTTGCTTTTGTACTTATGGGTTGCTTTTTTCACTACTTTGTCCCCGTTCTTTTGTAAATGCGCTGAACTCTTCATTCCAGAAGAACTTATTTAAACTAATATTAAGATGCTTGCAACTGGACATTAAGTTTCTGTCATAGAAATAAAGCATACGCTACGTTGGAAAAAGTTTTCACAAATCAAATTGATGGCGATATTTTTTGACAAACGAAATCCTCTCCAATCAATTTTGGCATTCCTGTAAGATCGGTATGTTCGTGATAGAATATAGGGTGACGAAGATCTGACTTGTTTATAATTGTTTGTACAGTACGCTGTTATGTACAAGTAAAGTAAATATCTATCTAAACATTGATAATCAAACGAATTCATTGAGATACGTCTAAGATAACTTATTAGCGTGATGTTTTGAACAACCCACTAAACAGTAACAGGTATCATTACTTTGTACTTGAAGTAATTTTGTGTTATTATTTATAACGCTCTGCTTTAGCATCGAGCACTGTAATTTCCCTCGAGCACATCTGTATATATATATATATATATATATATATATATATATATATATATATATATATATATATATATATATATATATATATATATAGACGATTTTCAGAAAAATAAGCCAATGAAAGTTTTTTCTTCATTAGCTTCAAAATGAGTCCCCCATAAGTTACAGACTGAATTCGATATTGTTAAGGTTTTTAGAGTCCGAACACCTGTCACCAGGGGGTGCACTGCTAGGACAATGAAGTTTATTATAAGTCGACAAGTTAATATTCGATGGTTTTGTCCACATCTGATTTATAGCCCGGTGCAGAATTCATTTGTCAAAGACCCATCAGGGTATTAATTCTATTTCGAGAGAGACTAGAAGAAACTGTTCATAGAACAAAAATAACGTAAGTATGATGAAATATTATAGCTCAAGTTCCTCTACGGAAAACCTGTTGTTAACTCAGACTATAAAACAAGATACTTTCACTTAAATTGGATTTCACCATTTCACTTTTAATTTCACATGTGCCTAACTTTTCTTCTCAAAGTCATTAAAACAAGATACACTATAAGCCTTTGTTGTTGTAAGGGTTACGTCTTACGGACTTTTCATCAATCGTAATCATTATGAGTTGGCTCATTGCTCATAGAATCAGTCAGGGGACAGTTTTTTGGACACCAAAATTGTGTCAACATTTTAAGATCGGCTACTTGTTACCCACAGAGATAACACGGGTGCAGTGCTCATCTTTTTTTCAAATATCGTAAACTTTACGTAGACCTGGCGTTTGTCTTAGAATGTAACTTTGTGCTTTTTAAAGCTGTACTGTTGATTTCAATTTATGATTAGATGTACAAATCGTATGTTTGGAAAAACAATTAAATACATGAAGTGCCTTTGAATTTGTTTTTGTGTCGTCAATGATAAATTTGTTGACATGGTGAGTAAGAAATATACAAAGTGTTTATTTTTGTATAGGTCTGTTGATGGAGTATGCGCCTCGAAACTAAGGGTTATAATTTTTAGCTGAAACATTACCGTAAAAATTTTAAACCTTTCTTACCTTTTAAACCTTTTTACGATGATGAACAGAAATCGGAGATCACACAACACATTTATTTACAAGTCGTCGATATTTGAAATAAAAAACTGCTTCTATCATCTGTGTTGATAGTCGGGAATATTAAAGTGAAGTGTCACAACAGTAAGACGATGATAACTTCGCTTCACTTGCCCCACTTAAGAATGTGTCTCGGGGATGGATATATGGACTCTCAAACTTTTCCAATTCTTTCCTGGTCTACCACTTGTGGGGGTTCATTTTAAAGCCCTTGGAATTAGAAAACTTTTCACTGTCTTAGTTTGTTGAAAATCGAAAATTTTATTTTCTCCATAGAGTGAACATAGGAATGACAGCCATTTTGAATTTCAAATATCAGTAAGTCTTGAGTAATTTGTTCTCTAGTACCAAAGTTTGCACGGTGATCCCTGTTTTTATTCTTGACGTTGAAAGAGAATGGTTGAGTTAGTTCTTTAGGAAAGTACGAGCAAAAGTTAAAGTCTTTCACTTTCGAGGCGCATACTACCTTAAACATTAGGCCAGCAAAGTCCAAGTATTGTAAAAAGTTGAGGGGCTAGTGCCTGTTTTAAGACACATTCTACCTTAAATAAATGTTAGATTTAAATAATAACACATGAGAGCGAGGCCAATATCACGATTTATTGCCTGCCCAAGGGGTGGTGGTCATGATCGAAATACTGATGATGCCCGAGCTGTAGGCGTGGGCATCATCAGTATTTCGACCATGACCACCAGCCCGAGGGCAGGCAAAAAATCGTGATATTGCCCAAGCTTTCATGTGTTATTATTTTTATTACACCAAACGAGCAAACATGCAAAGAAACAAAAACACAAAGACTTCTTCGAGTACAGTTCGCCTTCTGAGTCCGGACCTCAGCGTAAAATGTTGTCAGTGCCGAATCTAGGGTTGCTGCTAAAGTTTGCCGATCTCCTCGGTGGCGTATCCAAATTTGTTGCTAGCATAGTCGCTGAACACAGAAATTGCATTCCTTGTTGCCATTTTTGTTCGTTTGCTGTTTACCTGCATCAAAATATCGTCTAACTGTGCCGGTGAAATCTCTGCATGACGTTTCGCAGCCATAAGTTGCCAACTGCAAAGTACAACAAGCGAACGACAATTTGTTTTGCGCAGAAAGGAGGCGCAGTAAGTAAAATGACGCCATCCATGTAATATCAAATGCAGAGGGCATCACCAAGTTCGCAGAGGGCATCATCACATCCGCAGAGGGCATCATCACGTTCTTTTACATGTCACGTGAGTCGTGTTTAATCAATGGCTGTGCAGGCTGAATGAGTGAGGTGTAATAAACAGAATTATTACACCTCACTCATTCAGCGTGCACTGCCATTGGTTAAACACGACTCACGTGACATGTAAAAGAACGTGATGATGCCCTCTGCGAAAGTGATGATGCCCTCTGCGAAAGTGATGATGCCCTCTGCATTTGATATTACATGGATGACGTCAGTTTACTTACTGCGCAACCTTTCTGCGCGTAACAAATTGTCGTTCGCT
>LD342623.1:96726-130760 GCA_001465055.1 Ptychodera flava | reverse complement strand
ATGTATGTATGTATGTATGTATGTATGTATGTATGTATGTATGTATGTATGTATGTATGTATGTATGTATGTATGTATGTATGTATGTATGTGTGTGTGTATGCATGGGAGTCTATCAGGCAAACTACTGAAAATTTCCCACACACAACAAGCTATATCTGTACATTTATATATATGTGTGCAAGACATTTGATTTTGGAACTTCACAGAAAATGTTACTACACTATACATAGTAGTCTACGAGGAAACTTTGAATAAAATGGTTTTTTTTTCGATACAAAACTAGCTAAATCTGTGTATTTTTAGACTTTTGATTTATCATGTTTGTACAGGGAGAATATCAGGAAACATCAGATGGACAATCGAATGTTAGGCTGTAAAATCAGCTTCTGCTAAAAGTGAACCTCCCCCAGATAGGTTTATAAAAAGTGACCCTCCTCCTTAGACAGTTTTCTATAAATTGACCCCCGTTCCCCAAACCCACCCCCTGTAATTACTGAAGGCTCCGTTACAGATACCGACATCTTTTGTGTTGATGTTAGCTGTGACTTCTATTAGTTTACGTGGGACACACCGACCCTATATTGTGAGAGAGTTATGGAAGTAAAGAACTGCAAAATCTAAGTGTGAAGTCAATGGAAATTTTTGATAACTTAGTTGCATAAGATTTGTTAGAACTCTATATGCAAGATAACATAAATGTAACCAGTGATGGATATCAAGTTCAGTTATCTTAATAATTTTGATCTTTCGTTGCTTTTATTACCTGTTCCGAAGGGTGTTCTTGCGAATGTCACTGGACTGGGCAGTGATATGTCCATGCTACCGTTCTCGCCGTTCATCGACGGTCACTTCCTGACCGAGATGCCCAAGAACCAGCTTACTCGGGGAGCCATCACTAAAACAGATGTGGATCTCATTATCGGAACAAACGCTGACGAGGGCACCATGTTTCTCCCGATGCTTTTCCCAAACTCGGTCAACGACACGGGAATCTCCATGGATAGGGCCACTTACGAGCAGACATACGCCGCGTTTCTGTTCGCACCTCTCAAGAAAAGCCAAGCCGTTCTCGATGCCGTGAAATTAATGTACGTCAACTGGGAGGACGCAGATTCAGATGAAGCCGATTACATCGAGGCTCTAAATCAAATGCTGGGAGACCACCTCTTCGTCTGCCCGTCCGATCTCTCTGCTCGCGCGTATTCAAACGCTGGCAACAACGTGTACGTCTATCACATGACCCATGTACCGGCAAAGTCCATATGGCGGATCAAGTGGATGAAAGCGGCTCATGGCGAAGACCTACAGTTTGTATTTGGAGGGGTCTTCGGTTCGAAAGACTGGTCGATGCCCGAGGAGGAGGTGACCATGTCCCTGCAGACGATGAAATATTGGACCAATTTTGCTAAGACTGGGTAAGATGCGAAGGCAAAGTTAATTAAAATTTTGCAGTATTTTAAAAGTACACATACAGGGGCTGCACTACTAAGTTGAAGACCGGGCATTTCAAAATAATTTCCACTTTTGAAGAATGTATTTACATTGCTAAGGAAAATGGAATGGAAATCGAAAACACGAGGCTACATTATATGATAGTCGCAACTTTATTTTATTGATAGTCGCAGCTTTGTTTAAGTTACTTGTGTATATGGCAAACTGTCCATGAATATGTATTACTCATCTCACCTGTTCCAATATTGTTAGCGATCCAAACCTGTCTGGCACCGGTGAAGATTCATCGCTGAAGACCTGGCCGTTGTTTAAAGTGCCCGGATTAGAGTACAAAGAATTATCCCTGCAGATGGAAAACAAACGAGCACTGAAAGCCGATGAGTGTGCTTTTTGGAATGATTTCATACCTAAACTAATGAAACTGACAGGTCAGTGAAAAAACACACCATTTTATCTGCCTTGATTCAATTATGATGCGTAGAAACCTCGTTGTCCCTTCTTCTCGCTGATTGACGTCTCGAGATGTGCGAGAATGTGCAAGAATATTGTCTCAATTTCATTTCAACATGGTTTGAATTCAGCCTGGACAAGGCTATAAATTTATTGAAAATTCATCGTACGTACAATCGTAACTACTGGTTAAGGTAGAATACTCTTCGTTTGAGGTATTTTGATTTTTGTACCACACTTTCCTTGTCAGTATATCTCGCGGCATATTTTTGAAGCTCCTGCAGTAAATAACGTTCTTACCGCCTTATTTTTTGAATATTTTTAAGGTAAGAAGGGATGGCTGCCATTTATAGAATTTAATAAACCGGTGATTTATTTCTCTAGTTCCACTTTTTTTTTGGTTTCTCCGATTTTTTAAAATCATTTTAGCTACTATAGACTATAGTCTATAGAAGCTATTGAGATGGCTATCCGTCCGGCGTCTGTCATCAGTCTGTCTGTATGTATGTATGTACTATGTATGTATGTATGTACTATGTATGTCCGTTTGTGAGGCGTCCGTCCACTCAAATATCTTGAGAACCTCAGTACTTACTGATTTGATATTTGTTGTGTAGATGAAAAATATGATTATGAGAATTTTTTTTTATTTGTTGATATTGTTGAAAATATGCAAATTAGCAACAAAAAGCCGTTTTTGGAAAATATCTTCTTCATAACCGCAGTTCAGACAGCTTTGTTGTTTGGTATACAGGTCTCTAGGGATAACGCAACTTAGATTTGTTAATATTGTGATGAAATATGCAAATCTGTATTTTTAAGGATTTTTTTGGTCACTTTTGGTCAATACTTTATTTCATCAAAACCGCTCGTCTGACAGCTTTTATATTTGGTATACAGGTTCCTACAGATGAACTAAATATGATATATTGAATATATGATAAAATCTGCAATTTTGTATTTTTGGTGCAAGTTTTTGCCATTTTTGGTCAAAAAATGTGTTTCTCAAAAATTACTTGTCTGATGTCTTTGGTATTTGGTATACAGGTTCCTAGGGGTTGTCTTAGTCTGATATATTGAAATTTGATGAAATCTTCAATTTTTGCCATTGTTGGTCAAAATATTTGTTTCTAAAAAGTTACTCATCTGATAGCTTTGATATTTGGTATACATGTTCCTAGGATTTATCGTAATGTAATATATTGAAATTATGATGAAATCTTCAATTTTGTATATTTGCAGCTAATTTTGCCATTTTTGGTCAGGCCATCCTGAAATGAGCTATTAAAGATATCCACCTTCATCAATACATGTCTCACAAAAAGTTATTCTCTACATAACACAGCAGAGCTCTGTCGACCGTCGGGTCGCTTATTTTTTCGAAATCGCTGGTCAGAGAGCTTTTATATATGGTTTACAGGTCTCTAGGATTACCTTAGTGAGATAATTTCATACAGTCAGGAAATATTTAATTTTGTATCCATGTCTATAGTCGCTTCAGGGACATTGGCCCTTTGTTTTGATTTCGAAAGGTAAGCGTCTTAAGTTTCCGTAAGAAAATTTTAGCAATTTTCAGTCTTTCAATTGCGAGGGGCGCACTGCCTTAATTTTTTAATAGGCGGATTACATGAATGCCATTCAATACGGAGTATATTTACTCCTCGGTACACCTATCTGAACATCCTGTTCTAGAAATCAGAAGATATGCCTTGCAATCCATTTCATAACCTTTTTGGTTGTTTTTTTTCCACAGAAGTCGATACTGTGTGTTCAGCCGCGGACGGCGAAACAAAGAAGTACACGGAAGGAGGCAACAAGCCGTGAACAGCCAGCAAAATAATTATAGAGCGTAATTGCAATTGATGTTTTATGCTTCATTATAAATGGACAAAATCCAGTAAGAGTGTCTCTATTGAAACATGTCTTCTCCTTCTCTTGTAAATTATCTTCTTAATTAAGAGAATAAGGTTTTCACCAAATCAAAGTTTGATTATAACATTGCATTTATCAAAGCGACCACTTTGATTTTGCTGTATAGAATTACTTTTTTTCACTACTTAGGCCTCAATCTGTTGTAAATGCCTTGAACTCTTTATTCCAGAAGAAATTATTGAAACTGAAACATTAAGATGCTTGCATCTAGACATTAGAATTCTGTAACAGAAATACAGCACACTTTGGAAAACATTATCACAAATTAAATTTGATGGCGATACTTTTGGACACACGAAATCCTTTCCAATCACTTTTTGCATTGTCTCAAGTGTTCAGTTTTCCATCGGTGTCAGTGAAAAAAAATCTTGAAAAGAGTCATCACCGATGGCTCTGTTGTCATTATCATTTGTATAAATTGATCCGATGTCTGACTTCAACTTTGACGAGACAAGAAGCCGCACAGTACTGGTCGACATGTTGAGTATTATTTTTGAAGAAAAGTATTCGGACGTCGCTAAACATAGAGATTTCACACTCAGGTAAATGAACATTTTCCCAAGGAATATAAGCAGCAGTTTTCCTTGGATAGTTTCTTATGGCTGCTAATGTGTTTGTAAACCAGTGCGCAACCGCTGCTGTGATCTGTTAATTGTACTGTTGCAGTACAGGTAATTTGTAATAAATTTCAATCACTGAAGTAAATCAAAAATGAAAATGGGCGTATATGTTGTTGTGAGTCTTTGGTATAATATATAACAGGGATCCCATTCTTTCAAAGATTAATTGCGAGTGTTATCATTCCCAAAATTATGACACACGTGACATAAATTTAGCATCGCCACTTGATGGCTGTCCGGACATGCAATCCTCAAGGGCCTTACCCCTCTAGTTGCTTAGCGACGCAGCAAGAGGTTATAACCTGAATGGGTGTCTGACAACGGCCTTAACTTAGTCTTTCACTTTCGAGGTGCATACTACCTTAAAGATATAGGCCAGCAAAGTCCTAGTATTGTAAAAAGTTGAGGGTCTAGTGCCTGTTTTAAGACACATTCTACCTTAAATAAATGTGAAATACAGAAATATTGTAGATTTCGCTCATGTGTTATCGCACGCAGTAGTTACCCGAGGTAAGTTTTTCATGTTTAGAATCGACTCAAAATATTGTTTTAGAGTATAGAATCGCTTCCGTTTCGTATGTTGTCAGACAGACAAAAAGGTCGACAACAGACAGATGTCGACAAATTTTGTTTATCTGAGAACCCAAAACCTGTCTTTATATAAACATGACTGCAAGCTGAGAAGAAATGAATGTTGTAGATGTGGCAGGCCTTGAGAATGCAGGGAAAACATAATGTATCCAAACAAGTCATCGTAAAGATACACAGTCAACGAAAGAGAACGAAACGGAATTCAAAACTGTGTATCAATTGATCGCTCAGGTGTGGTGCAATATCTAGATATTGCTAAGGTGTGGTGCAATATCTAGATATTGCTAAGGTGTGGTGCAATATCAAGATATTGCAATAATGTGGAGCAACATCTAAGCAATACACCGTGGTGGCACAATAATTAGATATCATGATGCCAAAATACGCCAACGCTGGTGCAATATATGGACATCACACTGCTGTAGTACAATCGTTGGGATAATAATATCTCGAGAAAGAAAAGTTCAACGCTGCGGAGTACTATGTTTAAATGTTTTCACGTTATAAATTTTCGCCCTCAACGGCCTCTTTTCGTATCTGTGACTAATGGGATTCTATTAATATTTTAACCAGGGTATTAAGGTCAGGTCAAATTTCTCAAGTTGCTCCGGTGAAGAGGAGGTACATCTCGGCCGCTATAAAACCATAACGACAATCATGTTTGTACGATTTGTTGTCCTTCTAGCCGTTATAGGCCTCAGTGCCGCTGACGACCCGATGGTTGAAGTCAAGGCGGGAAAAGTTGTCGGCAAGTCGGTACAATTCGCGCACAAGGACGTCCATGTAGAACGCACAGTGCACGTTTACAAAGGAATACCCTACGCCGAAGCGCCGGTCGGTAAGCTCAGATTTAGAGCACCTCAACCCAAAGGGCCCTGGGACGGAGTGCACGATGCTACGAAGGTTGGGTACGCCTGTATCCAGTATAAAAATCCATTTGTTCCCCTTGATGAGCCGCAGAATGAAGACTGTCTGTATTTGAATGTCTATGCACCGCAGACTGATGTGAGTATAAGTTTTAACTGCGTTCTTCACAATACGATAATCGACAGGCAGGACATACGTATGTGCAAACACGTTCATGAATACACTGTAAATGACCTCGTGATCTCTTCAGTTGGTTCATACACATTGTAAATATAACAAAGGTCGGATAGGATGGAAGTTGTGTCGAGCAAGTTACAGCAATACGTATTGAACTTATGTGATTCCTCCATCACACAAAATTAAATTTTTATCCTCGATGCAAGTTTGCCAAACTATTTTATAGTGGCTCTGGCCAATACCAGTGTTCTTGCTCAAGACAGCAAATAAGCGTTTTTATTGTGATGTCTAAGGTATGAGTTTGGAGGGGGTCCTCTACTGTTTTACAACAAAATAATTCTTGAGGACGTCTATGTCTGTAGTAGATTATTACATCAAAAGAATTGTTTATACATAGATTGCATACATGGATACATACATGGATACATACATACATACATACATGCATGCATGCATGCATGCATGCATGCATACATACATGCATACATAATACATACATAATACATACATAATACATACATACATACATACATACATACATACATACATACATACATACATACATACATACATACAAACATACATACATACATACATACATACATACATACATACATACATACATACATACATACATACAAACATACATACATACATACATACATACATTCATACATATATAATTATGTCTTGTACGACTTTCTCTGTCATATTGTACCAAATCTGTGATAGGAACGGAAAGTGATTCTAGCCATTCTTGTGGGGGTAGTTTTTGATTGATTACAATTGAACAGATTTACGTTTCGTTTAAATGTAACCCACTAAGGTCATGATTACACTCAACCATAGTGATGACTGCCTTGATTATTCAACGAAGTCTTATCGTGTAGATAGTTGTAAATTGACTGCCGAACTGCAAGTACCAATGTTGAAAATATTGTAAATCACCAAAGGCAATGTAAATTATTGTTTGGTCTTCTCAACATTTTGCGATATCTTGCACTACCCCAATCTCTAATAGGATTGGCACCTTTCCTTGTTATAGTCACAATATAGTTTATAACGAATTTGAAAATCACCCCTACATATGTATATATTGTATGATTAATGACTTAGCTTATACTGGTTCTTTGGTTTATGTCAGTCCAGTAGCAGGTTGTCGTGAAGATCAACGGGGAGAAAAAATAAATCCCTAGCATTCCATCCCGAAATTTTGAATGAATTAATAAATACGATTGGAACTAATTTAGGATAATTGGATGGTGAAGAAATGTCGGTTTAATCTGCAAATGAAAGCTCATCTTCTTTTGTTTTCAAGTTACACACTTGTTTTGATGAGTAATTTCTAATATTCCAACATTCAGCTGTGGGGCACCGAACACTTTTGAGAAATTTGACAAATATGAAAATCCCATTATCCCAAATTAGTTCCAACCGTGTTAATATTTATCAGTAGTAACATAACAAGGCGATTTGAGATGCATTGAAGACACTATTATGGCTGATGAGCATCTGCTAATGTAAATGTTATTAATGCATTGTTTTATTTTAATTTTTAAAGTCTGGTCCATTGCCTGTCATGGTGTGGATTCATGGCGGTGGATTCGTCATTGGTTCCGGTACCCAAGACGACGTGTACGACGCCACAGCTTTGGCGTCAATGGGTGATGTGATTCTCGTGTCATTCAACTATCGACTGGGTGTGTTCGGCTTCTTCACCACAGGTAAGTCTACGGGAAGCATGTGAGACAGATACGTCGAGAGATAAGATTGACATAAACTAGATTTCATTTTACTGTGATAAAAAGTACGATACCGGTTTTGAGAATTTCACTGGCCCCTGGAGTTTCGCCTTTGATTGGGCAATATATATGACGTCATCATTCAATAAGTAAGCGGCCATCGGACAGGTAAATAACGTCACATAAAATATTCGACATACAACCGCTTTGAATATATGCGATATGTAATCGATTTGACGAAAAATACCTGCCATATACTCAGTTGTATCCACTTTGATTAGCGATGCCCCTATAAACGCCAATCGGGTGATATGATACTGAGACTGTGTTTTTATCCGTGATTTAAATTCTCTATCATGGTTCTTTCTTTCCTAGTTGAATGAACCGATCAACTGTAGCAAATCATAGACTGAGCTTTAGATATGCACTCACAATGATCCTAAGAGGAAGGCATCAGGGGATGTCTATTTTAACAGCATGAAACAAACTATATTGTTACCGACAAATACTTACGTGAACCTGCGGGTTCATCGATATGTAAATGGATACACAAACGAATATGTTGCACTTTGAACTCGGCACATGAGATCGTCTATAATAAAAAAATATAGAACACTCGATTGCGAGTTGGATGTCGTTTCAAATTCATGTCAGCAGAGTGCCTCTTGTCGTCACGATCACTATTGAAAAAAAGCATATGCAACTAGCCTTTTGTTTCATCGTTTCCTAGGTGACGAGCATGCGCCTGGCAACTATGGATTGCTGGATCAGGTCGCTGCCCTAGAGTGGGTACAACAAAACATAGCAGGTAAGAGAAATATTCCATTCAGAATAAAAGCACATGAAAGGTTATAACTCCAGAATGAATAGATGTTAGATTTTTCCACGTTTCAATTATGAATCAGTCTGTTCTTTGACTATTCGTCCACAGCTTTTGGAGGAGACGCCAGCAAAGTTACTATATTTGGTGAAAGTGCCGGGTCTATTAGCGTCGAATATCTCGTGTTGTCCCCGTTGACAAATGGTCTGTTCCATCGAGCAATTATGCAGGTATTTATCAAATAAGTACACTCACTACTTCCTTCGTCCGTTTGACTCTTATATGGGCTAATTTTTCCTGCCGCTCCTACACAAATCAGTCTGTTTCACCATATATTCAATAACCAACATATCAATAATACAGGACAAGTGTATTTGCATTTTGTCTGCGACCTCGCTACTTAGCTGGAATTCAACAAAAACCAAACACGTACATATTAACACTCAACACATAAAACTCAATGAAAGCAACGAAGTACATCGCTATACAGGGCTTCTAATTGCCTCCGGGACAATTCTTAGAACTACCTTCCCTGGTTGGAAAACTCAGTACTGTGATTCCTTGATCTGAATAACTCAGCGTATCTACTCACATAGTCAGGCAGTTCGCAAAGGTGAAATTAAAAATATCACCCAGTACAGAAATTCACTGTATGATATTGTTGTTCACAGAGTGGGTCAGCTACTTTTCCCGCTGTCACCAGTGACGATGTACCGTTGGCAACCAAGATTTCCCAAGGTCTTGGCAAACTGCTGGAATGTGAGAAAGACACCACCGAGGAGCTGGTCCAATGTTTACGTGAGGTTCCAGCTGACGACTTTAGGGAACCAAATGATATATCAACTGTAAGTGTTGTAATCTCTTGGATTGGTCAAAACTTTCACACCATATTAAAATGTTATAATGCATTACTGTTTTTCCATGTCTGTCTTTCTGTCTCATTCCCGCAGACAGCCTGTCCCTCAGTCAGTCAGTCAGTCAGTCAATCAGTCAGTCAGTCAGTCAGCCAGTCTGTCTGTCTGTCTGTCTGTCTGTCTGTCTGTCTGTCTGTCTGTCTGTCTGTCTGTCTGTCTGTCTGTCTGTATGTATGTATGTATGTATGTATGTATGTATGTATGTATGTATGTATGTATGTATGTATGTATGTATGTATGTATGTATGTATGTATGTAGATTAACGGATAAGTTCATATGGCAGGATATACGTTAATACATTGCCTGTTTGACAATTTCATTTTCAGTAATCTTACTATTTTAGAAAGGGGGAATACGAGTCATGGTATTACCCAGTGTTGATTCGCTTCTGAAATATTTGTTGATGTCTTCGAAGGAAAGAAAGGCCGATGTTGTTATGTAGATGTTTGCAGGGACTTCTATTTAGTTAACGTGCTGTATTCTAAAGAGTTATGGAAGTAAAGAAATACGAACTTTAAGTCTGAAGTCAATGGTAGTTTTTGATAACTTATGTGCTTAATCTTTGTGAAAACTCTATATAAGGTAACATAAATGTCACCAGTGATGGGTATTAGGTTTAGTCATCCTGTTAATTTTGATCGTTCCTTACTTTTATCTGTTCCGAAGGGTGTTCTTGCGAATGTCACTGGACTAGGCAGTGATATGTCCATGCTACCGTTCTCGCCGTTCATCGACGGTCACTTCCTGACCGAGATGCCTAAGGACCAGCTTACTCGAGGAGCCATCACTAAAATAGATGTGGACCTTATTATCGGAACAAACGCTGACGAGGGCACCATGTTTCTCCCGATGCTTTTCCCAAACTCGGTCAACGACACGGAAATCTCCATGGATAGGGCCACTTACGAGCAGACATACGCCGCGTTTCTGTCGGCACCTCTCAAGAAAAGCCAAGCCGTTCTCGATGCCGTGAAATTAATGTACGTCAACTGGGAGGACGCAGATTCAGATGACGCCGATTACATCGAGGCTCTGAATCAAATGCTGGGAGACCACCTCTTCGTCTGTCCGTCCGTTCTCTCCGCACGTGCTTATTCAAACGCAGGCAACAACGTGTACGTCTATCACATGACCCATGTACCAGCAAAGTCCATATGGCGGATCAAGTGGATGAAAGCGGCTCATGGCGAAGACCTGCAGTTTGTATTCGGAGGGGTGTTCGGTTCGAAAGACTGGTCGATGCCCGAGGAGGAGGTGACCATGTCCCTGCAGACGATGAAATATTGGACCAATTTTGCTAAGACTGGGTAAGAGGCGAAGGCAATGGGTAGGGAATTCGAAACGTACAGCGAAATTAAAAGGGAATTTAACTAAATTTTTGCTATTGGCAAAAACAATTTTTTTAAACTACACATATAGGGGCTGTACTACTAAGCTGAAAACTTGGCATTTCAAAATAAATTCCACTGTGGAAAGACAAATTTGTTTTTCTAAGGAAAAATGGAATGGCAATCGAAAATACTCATGGGGTTATAGTTCATTTTGTGTGTGTCGTCGGCACGTCTGGTCTTAATGATATACGAAACCTCCGACGAATTTTGAAATCCGTGTATTGTAGTAACTCAATATAATGCAGTATATTTAAATGTTTTAAGACACGTGTCCTCGTAAGGTTTACCTGCCGAATAAAACTTGGTATCTGTGACAGACAAGTTACTAACATCAACATTGTTCTCTCGTAATGCAATTCAAATCGAAAAATGATGCCTATATTTGACTGTAAAAGCAATTGAAGCACAGATCTTATTGATAGTCGCAACTTTGTGTTAAGTTACTTACTTGTGTATATTGCAAACTTTCCATGAATATTTATTACTCATCTCACCTGTTCTAATATTGTTAGCGATCCAAACCTGTCTTGCACCGGTGAAGATTCATCGCTGAAGACCTGGCCGTTGTTTAAAGTACCCGGATCAGAGTACAAAGAATTATCACTGGGGATGGAAAACAAACGAGCACTGAAAGCCGACGAGTGTGCTTTTTGGAATGATTTCATTCCTAAACTAATGAAACTAACGGGTAAGTGAAGAACGCGTCATGTTAACTGCCTCGATTGAATTGTGATGCGTAGAAACCTAGTTTTCCCTTTTTCTCGCTGATTGACGTCTGGAGATAAGCGAGAATATGCAAGAATATTGTCTCAATTTCATTTCAACATTATGTGAATCAGCGTGGACAAGGCTTTTGATTCATTGAAAATTCATCGTACATACCATTATAGCTACTGTCTGGGGTAGGGTAGTGCTCGGTTGGTGTATTTTGATTTATACTATACTTTCCTTTTCAGTATTTCTCGCGGCACATTTTTAAAGGTCCTGGAGTAAACAAAGTTCTTATCGCCTTATTTTTTAAATGTCGAAAATTTACCGTCTTCTCATTGGGTAAGAAGGGATGGCAGCCATTTACAGAATTTCAAATATCGGTTATTTATTTCTTTAGTTTCAGATTTTTTTATAGTTCCTCAGATTTTTTTCCCTTTTTGATTTCGAAAGGTTTTCTGAAGTTTTCGTAAGAAAATGTTAGCAAAGTTTCAGTTTTTCAATTCCGAGGCGCGCACTAAATTATTGTAATTATTGTAATTGTTTAATAAGCAGATTCCATGACTCGCTATTCAATACGGAGTACTCCTCTTTACCCCTATCTGTATATGCTGTTCTAGAAATCAGAAGATGTACTTGCAAACCATTTCATAACTTTTTTTCGTTTTTCTTTTCACAGAAGTCGATACTGTGTGTTCAGCCGCGGATGACGAAAGAAAGAAGTACACGGAAGAAGGCAACAAGCCGTGAACAGCCTGCAAAATAATTATGAAGCGTAATTGCAATTGAGGTTTTATGCTTCATCGTAAATTGATTAAATCCAGGAACAGTGTCTCTTTTCAAACATGTCTTGTAAATCTCTTGTAAATTATCTTCTTAATTCAGAGAATACGGTTTGATTGTAACATTGCATTTATTAAAGCAACCACTTTGATTTTGCAGTTAAGAATTACTTTTTCACTACTTAGGCCTCGATCTGCTGTAGATGCGTTGAACTCTTTATTCCAGAAGAAATTATTGAAACTGAAACATTAAGATTCTTACATCTAAACATTAGGTTTCTGTTATAGAAATACACCACACGTCGGGAAACGTTTTCACAAATTAACATTTATGGCAATATTTTTTGACACACGAAATCCTCTCCAATCAATATAATTTTAGCATTGTCACAAGTGTTTCGCTTTCCATGCATGTATGGCAATGATACAGAGCTCTTGAAAAGAGCCATCACCGATGGCTCAGTTGTCGTTATCATTTATAAATTTAATTTTTTGTCTGACAACAACTTTGACGAGACAAGAAGCCGTACTGGTCGACGTGTTGAGTTTTTTTTTGAAGAAAATTATTCGCACGTCGCTAAATATCGAGATTTGACACTCAGGTAATGAACTTTATCCCAAGGAATACAAGGAGCAGTTTTCCGAGGATAGTTTTTATGGCTGCAAATGAGCTTGCAAACCATTGCGCAGCCTCTTCTGTGATCTTTTAAAGGATATATTGTACTGTTGTAAAATGTCAATCACTGAATTAAATCAAGGTTGAAAATGGGCGTATATGTTGTTGCGAGTCGTTGGTAAAATATGTAAAAGGGATCCCACTCTTTCAAAGATTAATTGTGAGTGTTACAATTTCCAAAATTTATGGCACACGGGACATAAATTTAGGATCGCCACTTGATGGGCTATCCGGACATGTAATCCTTAAGGGCCTGACCCCGCTAATTTGCTTAGCCCAGCAAGGGGTTATAACCTGAGTGGGTGTCTAACACGGCCTTTGTTTGACTGTTAGTCACATTAACAAAAGATTTGTCATTATAACTTGACTATTAGAAACTCACACGCAAAGCGAAAAAGGCCTACAAGCTAACCGGTGCTCCCTTCAAAGATTCATGTTGTAACAATAGTTCTTTTGAAGCTGTGAAGCAAGGCTGAAAGCAAAGAGAGGACTGAAAGAACACTGTCTCCCCTACCGTGTTGTTAGTATGTAAATTTGATTCCCTGGTAGTCACAGCAACCATGTACTGCACCTGTAAGATCGGTATTGGTAAGATGGATGTACGTACGTACGTATACGTACGTACGTACGTACGTTCGTATGTATGTATGTATGTATGTATGTATGTATGTATGTATGTATGTATGTATGTATGTATGTATGTATGTATGTATGTACGTACGTACGTACGTATGTATGTATGTATGTATGTATGTATGTATGTATGTATGTATGTTAACGAATGAGTTTACAAGGCAGGAAATATATTAATACATTGCCTTTATGACACTTTGATTTTAAGTTATCATACTATTTTGTTTTATGAAAGTCTTAAATGAGGAGAAATATGAGTCGTATCACCATGCAAATTCATAATTCTTGCAAAGCATATCTTGCAATGTCAACCTGTAAATGCTACAAAGCGAAACGAGTTACAATATTTTGAGTCAATTCTAAATATAAAAAAAAACTTCCCTCGGGTTACTACTAGTGGTGCGGCATGGCAAATCCATTGTGCATTTTGTGATAAAAGCACCAAACTTGGCTCAGATGTGTCTTAATATATGTTAAACAAATTCAGATACCGAGCCACTGAAAATTTGTTGAAGCATTGCCATGGCAGCCATTTTTCAAAATGGCCACCAGACAAGGTATTTTTCACCTAGTAAACGTCAAGTGCAGAATAATTTTGAATAATTTTGAGTAATTTTGGTTGCATATTTTCAATTAGAAACTATGGGAAGAGTGATTTGCAACTTTTTTCAACTTCTCTGCATCGCCTGACTTGTTAAACGGGTAAATACAGACAAAAAACAATTCTTGTGCATAAACTGCACGGTATTAGATCCTATCAAAGGATGACACTATGTCAGCAGTCAAGAAATATTATTCCGTAGGCTAGAGGGGTCTACATGCACCTCTAGGATAACAAAGCTGTATTTATAGAAGCTTGGGATCCTTAGAATGCGAAATAAAATTTTAACAGAAAAACTAAAGGGATGCAATAACTGTTCCAGTCGTGTTTTGAAGAGTACTGCAAAATAACCATTTTGCGCATACCCACGTGCATTTTTCTGGTAGTACTTGTAAGTCATCTCCTAAGGTTTTTTAACATAACCTGACTTGCTGGGTATCATAAGAATGGAAATTTATTCCTCTTTAAAATGACATATGTAACATGCATTATCTTCCGTAGATTGCTTTTATTAAATAGGACCAAAACTTACCCGATACCCCAGAGTTTGCAATGCAAATTATAGCGAATCTCAAATTCTTCCAACGTTTTACCTTGGCATAATACAAAAGGCAGTGCTTGTATGATATCTGTTTTATTTGCTACAGGGACATGTTAATCATGTGAAATAGACTTTTGACATAAAACAATATTGGGATGCTATAGATCTTGTGGGGCAACCCGCGCTGCTCTGTGAATCAACAACGTGTGTGTGGGTCTGTTGTTTACCTTTTCGTAATCGATGCCGAACGCGAACATTTGCGTATTGTTCGGCAGCTATAATCGATCTGTCGGCCTGAGGCCCAACTATCCTATCACACAGTTCAAAAAAATATCGACCATTTTGCATTTGCCGTTCCGCATTCTTTGATATGACGTACTCCGTCGGGACACCAGCGACGTGCACACATGTCTCTCTGTCGTTTTGCGTTAATCCTACAAGACAGCTTGCTTGCAGCTTGCCATTTACTCAGTTAATGATATAGGATAATACCAGTTGGCTTGGAATATCATACTCCGATGAACGTCCATGGCCTGGCTTTGAGAAGTATACTGCTTTGCAAAATAAATCGTCTTATCAATTCACTGATTCTCATTTATGGCTGAAAGTCCTGAACTGTAACTTACAAAACTTAATGAAATGCAATAGGAACTGTTCCTATTGCATTTCATTAATTTTTGTAATCTAAAAATTGGTCGGTATAGAATTGCGTGAAATGTTTTCATTTTCGTTACTGAACAGTGTACCAGGTGAACACTAAATGTACCTTCCTTCCTTTCCTAATAAGGGAAACCATTTATGTTGTATGATGAAAGACACCCAAACTGGCCACCCTCTTTATACCTTTGGAAACCTTCTGGACTTAAAACCATGTTGGGTCTATCATTTGGGCAAAAGAAAAAGTGAATCGATAGGAATGCTTTGCCATTTGATGAAGTATCATTTCTATTTTGTATTAACAACAGTGAGTAAATGATAAATTTGCACTGTTTATTCTTTATACCAAATGTCTGTTTGTCATTGTCAAGATTGTAATATACTACATGTAGTATTATGTCCTGTTAAAGTTTATTGACTTATTATACTGCAAGGAAATGTCCAGAAGAGTGAATATATTTAATTACAGGGTGTGTTTTGAATACAGTAGTACTTCATATCACAAAGGATTTATATAAATTAGCATATAAAATTAAATAGGGGTGTGATGATTGTTATCACATGTCTGCTGCAGCAATAGTTTACTATGTCATGTTTTGTTGAAGAACGTTCATCTTGTTTTTATCTTTTTGAATAGCTATGAAAACCTATTCAACCCCGATTTCCTCTAAACAAGTGTGAAATCACCATTGGTAAATTGGTTTTGATTTATTCATAAAGCATATTCACCAGCAAAGGGTGTTTCTTAAGGCAGAGACTCTCCCTCAAAACAGTCATTGGTGGAACATGTACAATAGTTTACATAATTGGTTTTGTGTATTTTTGTTTCCTTTCAGATATGACAGAGCGATGAACAGACAAAATAAGAAGACTGAACTGGAAGAATGTTCATTTGAAATAGAAACCTCTTTCTATTTTCTATTTCTAATCACACACCAGAATTATTTGAGATAGAGGAAGCTTGCCTCTATTTTCTATTTCTAATCACATACCAGGACTGTTTGAGATAGAAGAAGCCTGTCTCTAATCACTCTCTATTTTCTATTTCTAATCATACACTAGAATTGTTTGAGATAGAGGAAGCCTGTCTCTATTTTCAGTTTCTAATCACATACCAAATTTGGGATGGTATATGTCTGACTCTGTGCTGCAGGTGAGATTGTAGTCATACAATGTTGGAGAAGACTGTCTCTGTTTTGCATTTCAAATCTCATAGTGTACCATAATTGTGTGTTAAGGAATGTCCGTCTCTGTTTTGCATTTCTAATCAGATACCTCAATTGTTGTGGTTTGGATTAGGCTGTCTGATATACACTCTTATCAGAAGTAAGTGAGAATTAGAATTAAGGGATTACCATTTGCTCGGGACACATGAAGACATAGATTCTGTATTACATATCACATTCAATATAATTCTTGAAGGAAAAACACATCCATATTTTATATTGTAAGTAACATTGGTGATTTATTTCAAAGTGATATTCAAGTTTCAAAATGCCAAACAAGACTCAGTCAATTTAAGAGGTTACAACTTTTAATGTAGGCAGTGACTACAACAAATTGAAAGTTACTGTTCACTGACCATGAGAAATATTTACAAATTGACCTTAGTACTCTGAAATATTTATTTGACATAATTCAAGAAATAGTCTTTATTGAAAGAAAATCATACTGGTACAGAAAAACAACATAATTTTCAGGGGTACATGTATTCATTGAACCTTGAACATTACAAAAATCAAACTATATTGCACTTTGTTTTAAAGCTACATCAGTGCAAAGTGTATGTCTTCTAAGCTTTCAAGCTGAAGTACAATAAAGAAAAGTTTTTACCAGTTTCGTTATTACAGTTGCATGGTATGACATCTATATTGTAATATAAATTTTGAATATGACATACAGTATTGCTCATCTTTTGAACTGTTGATGACGATAGCAAAGTGTACTACTCCATTGTTAACAAGAAAAAGATACTTGTGCTGACCAATACATTTGACAGAACTGAATGATTGTCACTGCTTGCAACAACAATATTGAAGCGTTCCCAATGTAACCAAGACCTGTATCAGCTGGACTCAGAGACGTAGATTTTCCTATGCAATGTGGCAATGATTTGACACACACTTTGTTTCAAGCCATAATAATATGGCTGAATATGAAAGACCACATAAATGCAAAAAGTAAAAGTGTGATAATGATTTGACACCAAGCCATAATAATATGGCTGAATGTGAAAGACCACTTCAGTGCAAAGAATGTTGTAAAGATCTGACCCATGGAAGCAATTTTATTATATGGCTACATATGAAAGACCATCTGAATACAAAGAGTGTGGCAGTTTATGTGACCTGCAGAAGTATATTTCATGAGAATGAATGTGAAAGACCATTTCAATGCAAGGAGTGTGAAATAATGTGAAAACATGAGGGAAAGTCATGAAAACACACAGGAACAACTTTTATAATAATAAATTGTTTTTACCAACTAGAATGATTAGAAAAATCCAAGTATTATGGAGTCTGTGTCATGTGATTGTACGTGAGGCAGTTCATATTCATTAGTTACTTAAAGTAAAAGTATGCATAGAATGTGGAAGGTATATCTTCAGTCATGTTGAAGTATAAAATATGAAAGACCATCCACATGCAAGGAATATGAAAGAATGATTTTAATTTTAAGGTCAGACAGAAGAAGCAAGACATACTGTCTATGTTATGAAAGACTGTTGTATGCAAAAAGTATGGAAAGATGTTATGCAAAGTCATCACACTCCTCCACAAGTATATTTACATGAACTAAAATTTGGTATGATAAAAATCATGAAACTAATGCAAAATGCAAAGCTAAAAATTAGACTATTTCTTTGACGGCTTGAACAAGGGAAGTTTTCGACATTTTGGGCAATACCAGTTACCCTTTGGTGCTCTCATCTGAAGTGCAGCCACTCGTATGGACAATTCTGGTTATCAAGCCTATCACAGCAATATCATCTGGTCTGTACTGAGTTTGACATATACATATGATTCTATTTTCATAGTCATCATTACAGATAGAATTAGTGGATGATGATGTTCCTTCTCCATTACTGGGCCCACACTGAAATTCTGAATCAACCAATTTAACATTCTTAGATAGTTCAACAACTGAGAGTGGTCGAGAATATAGTTTTCCCGCTAATTCAGGTAAAATGGAATTTTTAAAGAAAAATTGTGATGACTGAACTATATTCTGACAAAATTCATGATCTATACTAATTTTCTCAATATGAAAATCAACTTTTATCCACACAATAAATTCACAAAATTCTCTTTCACGTACAAGTACCTGACACTGTACTTGATAGTAAAAATTATGTGACCTTTTCAACCTCAAATTTGTCTCATGGGTTTCCAGGCAAGGCTCATGGTCAAGCTTTCCATCTCAACGGACATTTGATTTCAATACACACCTCACCACAACAATCACATATGGCAATTCCATCAGGAGAGGCCCCCATAATTGGAAATTCTGGATTGATAACAAAGTCACTATCCCTCATGATAAAGTTTTCAGGACTTTCCTTCATGTATTCAATACATTGTTTCTCTGGCTTCACTCTCATGCTCACAACCGCAACGGGTTGCCTTTGTACTAAAGGAATTGACACTGGGGTACCAAATACATTTAATTAAAGTCTGTGAGGGGTTGGTAGGTGAAGTGTGGCAGACTGTCTTTACTCTTGATGCAGTTACCCTACCAGTTTGAAATCGGTGTCATTCCCTACTTCTTGCCTGGTCACGTGTGCACTCCTCAACATTTTTGGCTTCCTCTTCACTGACAGTTACAGTGTCCAATAAATAATCACAGTGCTTCCGTAGGTCATCTTCATTCACGCTGGCAAAACTAAAGGGAACGTCTTGTCTAACGCTTTGGGGATGTAATGTCCAGCATATTCTGGTACCAAAGACAGGACGACAGACTTCGTGTTAGAGTTGTGCAAGCCCTGGTAAAACTTCTTGATTTCGTCAGGGGTGGATGGTGGTATTTCCGGAAAACTTCTTCTCACCTTGACTGGTGTCTGTGTACTTGTGTCTTCGGCAACGGCTGCGTCAAGCTTTCTTTTCTTGGTCTTAGCGGACGTGAAGTCGATGTCTCGTACCCTTTTCCCGCTGACTTTGTTAACACCGATGCAGTAACCAGTACGCCTTTTCTTCTCGGTGACGCTTCTCGACCCCTGTAACTTCACAGCGGCTTCGATGGCAAACATAAGGGCACCAACATGACAACAAGTTTCACCAAGACTAGCCATACAAGTACAGTGTCCGGCGAGAATTTTCCCTCCCTTCTCAGCAATAATCCAGGGCTGCAGCTGCATGTGCTTCGTTAATACGTTGTGAGTGACGTACCTTGATGTTAGGAGGCAGTTGCCGTTAACATTTGCGTATCTGATGTTGCTCACCAAGCCGCTAACAAAATAGTCCTACGACTGGAGAGATTTGTACGCCTTGAGGTCTTCCAAGATGTAGGCACTCTGTGAGTAGAGACATGATGTCGGAATATGTAATATCTGGCCACTCACCGACGTCGTCTGACGACCAATAACTTTTCTGGAGCTGGTACGGGTCTAGGTTTACTCTGATTTTCTCGAGATATCTTGCTCTTGAAACACTATTATATCGAGACTATCTAGGTAGTCAGTGAAACACCGCTCGGCTTTATGTTTACTGGTCATGGCTTCCGGGTTCACTGAAACGGGTCAATGATTGTTTTGAATGCAGCTCTCTCGAACGCAAATCTCCAGGTCAGCAGATTTGAATGCGTTATGAATATCCAAACAGTTGCCCCACAATTTTGCGATTAAAGACGCATAAGTGCGTTGTGAAGGGTAAAGGCATGTTAGAAATCCGCCTGGGCCTTCACTGTACGAAAAGTCAAATTTGTCACATGCTTTTCCTGGGTGGTCACAGTTGACAAAATAAAGTACCACTTTTGTACAATGTTTACCTAGGTAACTTGGCACAGTCGGGACTACATAAATAAGAGGTCAAAATAGAGTGCTTTGTCTTTGGCTGCCATTATTACGGTATGTATGACACCTTTTTTGGTAAAAAAATTACTTCGATATGAATGCAATGAGTCAAGATCAAATTTCAGCGAGGAATTTTTCCGAAATTAAAAAGGAGCTCGGTGGCGCATTCTGTACGACCGGCTCTGCACCCTAGATATTCTATGAAACACACGTCATGAATTATTTATGAAGCACGTCGCTGTTCTATACCGACATAAGGAAGTTAATAACCTATTGAGGCCCCTTTCGCGAGGTCTGCAGCCCTGACTTTATCGTGTCTTTCTATCCGACCGTCTCGGCTTTCCTTGATCAGAGTTACGTCATCCTATTAGGCCTCAGATTTCTTTGACTTTGATTTGCTCTGATCAAGAGTCGGCATGGCAAGCTCCGATGTAAAACCTAGTACTTCCGACAGCAAAGGGAGTGAACGTGTTGAACGCTCCGATGGTAATGGCGGACGACGTGGCAGCAAAACCAAAAGGTAAGCTTGTAGGGCAATAATATGGTATATCGTTACACATTGTATCCTGACGTTGATACATTTTGTACTGCAGCAGTAAATCGTCACTGCAAGAGTCAGGGCTATGAAAAAATAGTGTAAAGCAATCAGAGAAGGCGTTCAAGAAAAGTAGGTTAATTTTCTCACGGCTACAAGTGAGGTGACACTTACGCCCTCTATGGTGTGATATGAAGAGAAAAGACGTCAGTTGTTACTCACATTTTGAAATACTTTATCACTGTATTCTGATATGGACATGATTAAGTGTTACAATGCGATAAGGTAACTTGCAGCTGCGACCTATAATCTTCACGATGACGTATTTATGACATTTCCGACTAACCTTTGATAATAATTTTATGAGGAATCTGTTCAGAACAGACATTAAACACCAAGTCGTACGTTAGACCTGGTGCCTTCAGTTATGTTTGCGTTCGCCGGTTGCAATTGATACCGGGGGTATTAGAAATGAACGGTTGAGCGAAGCATGACATTAACGTAGGGGGCTAACAGGTGAAAAAGACTATATTCCTTCGATGAATCGTATTTTACAGCTTTAAAGTGTTACATTGCCTGGACGCAATTTATTGCATCGTCTTTTGTTTCTATATTTAAACTCTTATACTTTACTACAATGGATCAAGATTGAAATAATCGGCATCTTTTCTCTTCATCTTTCAACAGTTAATGCAGTCATTTAAAGCTCCAAAAGCTGTATCTTTGGCTAATTTTTACAACTTTTGTTTTGTGGTTTCCCTAAACTTTCTGCATTATTGAATCCCGAAACTAATTTATAAATTAATGACAAGTATTTAGCATATCAACACAACGTGTATGAGTATAATCTACATTATTCTTGTCGTAATTTGTATTTAAGTCCGGACGATAATCCATTTGTAAACAATGAACAATGATCACTACACACATTCAAGCTGTGTTGACAAACAGAATACACGAAATTCCAGCATGACAAACGGATTAGGGTCAGATACGGTAGTTGATATACAGAAGCAGAATACTGAAAAACTTGCCACAAGTTACAGCTTATGTCCCTTTAACTCGCTACATGGTGATTGCAAACCATAAATTTATAAAAATTCTGTGGACTCTTTACAATATAAGTTATAGTATACAGCTAATTAGTATCACGCTGTCAGTTTCATTTGACCCAGTTTGTCATGGATTTAATTGGCCACACCAAATCATGGTTCGTCGTTGAGCGATTGCCATTTAGTTGGGTGCATCAACAACGAAGCAAGGAGGAAAGAATAATCAACTAACCACATTATCACTTTTGCCTTTTTTATATTGGACGGTTGAAGACCATGGTGTTATTCTATGCACTCATAAAAATCACGATTTTTGTAATGAGTCCGTAAGACTCCTGAGCTTACCACATTGGAATTACCATGACGTTTGTTAGATCAAAGTTGAATCGACAAAATGGCCATCGATTCTTCGAATTAAATCAGTTGGCAAAAATTGTGTCGTCTCATCATCCTTATTAGTATACGCTGCCTGAGAGCAAGAATATTCCCTGTTAAACTGACAGATAAAAATATGCCCAATGACTTGAAGATAGACAAACATGAAAGAGCCGATACCTTATACCTGTATTAAGTAATAAATTCACATAACTATTGCTGATGCGCCATGGTATATCAGATATTTCGAGTCCGGTTTTACTATATCATTTTAAAGTATCTAATTTTAAGACTGGTACGATGAAACTGCAAATCCTGCACTGTGGAAGCCACAAGCCAAGAGTTTTTTTCTTAGAAAGCATGCAAGAATCAATGAGATCACTGCGATTTTTTTACACAGCGAATTGCTTATGAATACCAAACAATTATCAAAGCAAACCCAAACATTTTTTCTCCTTTTTTTCGTTGACAGCAATATGGTAGACAAAGCGTTGATCGTGAGTGACCGATGGGGTCCATCAATTCATGGAGGAATCACCGATGCACTTCATCTGGTGATCAGACTACTGCAGGAGATGGACATATCTGTTCATTGCACTGCTGTGAAAGCATCACCAGAAGAAGAAGAGGAGGCAGAAAAGCTCGGTGTAACTCTTGAGCTTCCAACAAAAACAGGCATATTTGAATTCAAGGAGCCACATAGCGATTGGTTGTTGTACCACAACGAACACTATCCACACTTAGAAGAGTTGACAAATGTCAAATTCGTGTTTGGCTTCAGTGCGTTGACCTCAATACCAACCTTCAAAATCCTGAGTAAGGTGTGTCCAAAGGCGTCTTGCTATCTGATCAATTTATTTGAGAAAGATGACATTACCCCCTTAATTGTCGGGTGCAGTGAAAAGGAACTGGAATTTCGGAAGCGAATCATGTCAGATGAATTTAAGAAGGCAAAGTGTTCGTTTTCTGTCGGAGAAAGTGTATTCGCGGAATACAAGCGACGTTATCAGAAAACCAATCAACAGCTTCTTTCGCCAATGATAAACAAAGAATACTTGGCGGCTTCCGTATTAGATATACTGCCGGTACTCAAAGGCGAAAAATTCAAAATTATATCCGTTGTCCAGGAATACGAGTTTGAAGATCCCGAAAAACTTGATGTTGTTATCAAGGCGGTAAATGATGCTGCTGAACTAATATATGAGTTCAACAAAACATCGACTGTATGGAAAATAATAGGAATGCCACCAAATAAGGGAAAAGAGATAGAAAAGAAGCTGACACGCAGCTCAAGATTGAAGATCACGCCTAAAATCGTGACAAGTACTGAAGAACTGAACAGTGAACTGATGTCATCTCATCTTGTATTAATTCCGCCATCTACGACAAGTTATGGTAACCTCACTCTGGCAGCTATGTGCGCAGCGATACCCGTAGTCTATCCTGAAGGGTCGCACAGTGATGAGATTGTTAGTAAACACATAGACAAGCTCGAAGCGACAGAATGTGCGATAGATATGGGTGAAGACCCACAGGATCTGAGAGCCAAAATCGTGTCGGTCATAACGAAGAAGGCGACAGTATTTCAGCGTGCAAAGATAATAAGAGAGCACATAAAGAAAAAAGTCGCCCGGGATACACAGGGTAGCAATGAATGCTTTGTTACATCTATAACTGCCGATCTGCAAGAAACCTCTGCATACAGAAATGACCAGGATACAAAAAAAGACCGCACTGTTGAAAACAAAGGTATCAATACACGGCCTGTTGTCTTTTGATTGAATTGGGAAGTGTGTGCGTATTTGCAGAGGGATGTACGCGTGCTCGTGCGCATGCGTGAATCTTGATGTCGCTCAATAATGTTGAATACAAGAACGCTTAAATTGTTCACTATATGCGACCTCAATCCCTGAATCTGAAGAATATGTTCATTGTTAACAGAAAAGGCACTTGTAAAGTGAATTTAAGATAACTTATTGCTACATGAGAATCATGGTAGGAAATGTGACTATTACATAATCAAATATTCAGTGCATTTTTTGAACGTTCATGTGTCATTTCCTCTCAAAATTTTGCCTTCTCTCGATTTTCTTGTGAGATATGTCCTTCAAATGTTACTTTCTTCGTAGGCAATGGCGCTGAAATATCTATTGATGACAGCGAATCAATGATCTCTGACAGCGAGGATGAAACTGGTGAGGAAGAGGATGAAGTCAATACAGGTAAAATTTCAGAAAAGGAAAAACATTGAGGTGCACGGGAATCTTCAAGTTACACATTCTTTTTGGAGATTGTCTTCCTTCAACATGCTTCGGTTGCCTGTTAATTCCAGTAGAAGGTGTAAAATAATTGTAGAATTCATTTCCACGAGTTTTATAACGTTTGCTCGATATAACAATCATCACCTTGTGTGAAAACAAACTGTCACAAGCAAGAACTGTTTTTCTTCGTCTCCTGATAATACGGATGGACTTCAGTTGATGGCTACAAGTCTCATGCACCTCACAGAAAAAATGAAATTGACAAACACACGCACAGAGAGACACACATACAGACTCAGACACAGACACAGACACAGACAGACACAGACACAGACACAGACACAGACACACAGACACACACACACACACACACACACATATATATATATATATATATATATATATATATATATATATATATATATATATATATAAAGCGATAAAATGTATTTATTTTTAAACATGTCATTTTCTTTCAAGCTGAGCCTGAGCTACCTACTGAAGCACAAGCAGCAATGAGCGCAGAAAATGATGACAATTTATCTGGTGAGTTTGTTTATCAAGATTGTACAAGTAGGAGTATTTTATGACAAAATAGGATTAGAGAACCCTGCATAACAACATTATATATAATCCTACTACCTATATATAAGGTCAGGTGTATAGGCAAACAAGGCGGTTGTTCTTGCGCATGAAACAGTCTGCAGAGTAACCACGATAAGTTTCAGTTCTAGGAAACAGTCTGCAGTAACCACGATAAGTACCACTTCTAGGAAACAGTCTGCAGTAACCACGATAAGTACCACTTCTAGGAAACAGTCTGCAGTAACCACGATAAGTACCACTTCTAGCAATACCTATGCCCTGCGGAAACGCATCGGGCACTATACATTGCCTGAATTGACACCAAGCCACTGATCATATATATATAGGGGGCATATATATATATATATATATATATATATATATATATATATATATATATATATATATATATATATATATATATATATATATATATGGCTCTCGACATGAGAAAATCGTGACAAAATCGCCGTCACGCAGCGATATTTGATCTTACTGTTTAAAAAATCATCACGCATATGTATGACATAAGTCAATGTCCATGTGCAAACTTTGAATAAAATCAGTTGAGACTTGCCAGAGTTATGGCTCTCGACATGAAAAAAAACATAACAAAATTGCCACCATGTGGCCATATAGGACCATATCGTGAAACAAATCAACGTACGTATGTATAACGTAAGTCAACGTCCTTGTATCAACTTTGAATAAATTAGCTTGATACATGTCTGAGTTATGGTTCCGGACTTCTTGAAAAAAATGTAAAAAAAATGGCTACACGGCGGCCATATTGGATCATATCACAAAACAAATCAATATGCATATGTATGACATAGGTCAATGTTCTTGTACTAAGTTTGAATAAAATCGGTGAATAAAATCGGTTGAGACGTGCCAAAGTTTTGGCTAGGGACATGAAAAAATTGTAACAAAACGGCTGCCATGCAGCCATATTGGATCATATCATGAAACGAATTTAGTGCATATGTATGACATAGGTTAAATTCCTTGTACCAACTTTGAATAAGATCGGTTGAAACATGCATGAGTTATGGCTCTGTACATGAAAAAATCGTAACAAAATGGCCGCACGACAGCCATATTGGATCGTATAACAAACAAATTGACGTGCATATGTATGATATTGGTCAATGTCTTTGTACCAATGTTGAATAAAATCAGTTGAAACATGTCTGAGTTATGGCTCTGAACATCAAAAAATCGTAATAAAATAGCCGCATGGCGGTCATATTGGATCGTATCACAAAACAAATCAACGTGCATTTGTATGACATATGAAGTAATCCTTGTACCAAGTTTGAATGAAATCGCTCCAGGCGTCTCTGAGATATCTGCGTGAACGGACGGACACACATACGGACATGACCAAACCTATAAGTCCCCCGGACGGTGTCCTTGGGGACTAAAAAGCATGTCCTATAACTGTATAAATGATATTGAAGAGCTAAGGCTCCTTTTAGTTCTGACAGTCTGTTTGAATATTGCTGGATGCATAAAACTTAGGTACCAGATATTATTTCCACTTGAAGTAATTTGAGTTATTATTTACAACGCTCTGCTTTCAGCATCGAGCACTGTAATTTTCCACGTTTTGGCGTACCATTACACTCCGGTCTTATGAAGTGTTTAACGTCCAGAATCAATGTTTGTTTTTGTGTCTACATTTTGAGACCAATTTAAGTTGGCAGGTTGTGGCTCTACCGACCCACTTTAGTAGACTTCCCGTGAAAAACGTTCTAAGAGAAAAGGAAAACCTTGACTGTTCTCTTAAGTTTGCAAGAGGCATAAACCTTAAGTTCTGATTACGGATACTCTACACATTAACTAATATATTTTCCTTTGCAGAAAATCTACCTCCTTCAACGGAAGATGAACCTATCCAAGTTCCATTACCCAACCAAGATCATAGGAAAATGACGTCTTCGAGATTCAGCATTAAACGATATATTCAGTTCAGACAGATCTTCCCTGTTTTGATGGCCATCATTGCGTTAGTTGGTGAGATCAAGGGAATTCTTCTGGCATTGTTCTTTACAGCATGCGTAATAATACTTTATTTCTACAAGTTTCGACGAGGTAAGGAAATAACAATCTTTTTTTCTTCAGTAATTGTGTGAAAAAATGCATTTGTATTAAGCTCATAATAACATCGTTTGTTAATTGATGGTTTATCAGTGATTCAATATACACAATATCATCCAAATTATGTATGTATGTATGTATGTATGTATGTATGTATGTATGTATGTATGTATGTATGTATGTATGTATGTATGTATGTATGCATGCATGCATGCATGCATGCATGTATGTATGTATGTAGTAGGTAGGTGGGTAGTAAGGTAGGTGTGTATATGTATGTTTGAAAATTTTTTGCTTCGACAATATCTATCGACCTACCTATCGACCTCTCTTTCTCTCTCTCTCTCTCTCTCTCTCTCTCTCTCTCTCTCTCTCTATATATATATATATATATATGGATTGATACTGGATATGGTTTGATACTGAATATGGATAGATAGATATATCGATCTATTAGATAGATAGATAGATAGATAGATAGATAGATAGATAGATAGATAGATAGATAGATAGATAGATAGATAGATAGATAGAAAGATAGATAGATAGATAGATGGATAGATAGATAGATAGATAGATAGATAGATAGATAGATAGATAGATAGATAGATAGACAGACAAATATATGAAGTTAAGAAAAAATATACACTTCTTATATTTACAAATAGAATTTGCGACTGAATACAATTTTACTTGTTTTTTAACGCCATGACAATAACCATATTTAGTATATCACGATTTTTTAATATTAAATCCATATTATTCAAAGCAGGTAGGATGGCATTTGATGTCGACAAATCAAGAGCATCAAACATTAAGGATAAAACAGGTAAGAACAGAAAAAGTCAATGAAAATAGTGATTGCAGTAAAATCCATGCTGTATATCTATAGAAAAGGGTCAATACCATTGATTTTCGTTTGTGGCTGAAGAAATGGCCTCAGCGAAATCTAATAAATGTCACTGTTTTATTCGATTGATTTCTGCTATGTATGACGATTACGGAAAACGTAGTTGTGCTTTGTAACAAATCTTTCAAAGGAACATATGCTGCTGGCATTTATACTGATGATAATATTTAAAGTCAATTATCCATTGTCATAAATATTCAGCTGCTTAGCATTAATTTTATCTGTAAGTTACATATATAGATGTCAAATGTAGAATTCCAAACCGTAATCACATTTGCTTGTTGAACAGTTGAGCAACGAGACACAGAGCAATTACTGTTGAAATCCAAAGCATTTGGTGATGGAAAGAGAGTCAACATTTCCAGGGATAAGAAATTAAATAGAGGAAGAATACGACAGGAAGGTAAGAAAATTAATAGATTAATCTTGTTTGATGGCGAAAATTTGGAAGCAACTTTGAGCCTAGATTTATCAAATTTCCACACAACCTTAAGGTAATATGCACCTCGAAAGTGAAAGACTTAAACTTTCGCTCTTACTTTCCTCAAGGAATCTTTCAATCATTCTCTTTCAAAATCAAGAATAAAAATAGGGGGTCACCGTGCAAATTTTGGTACTAGAGAAAGAAATAACCCAAGATTTACCGATATTAAAAATTCAAAATGGCCGCCATCCCTGTGTTAACTCTATGGCGAAAAATAAAAATTTTCGAATTTCAAAAAACTAAGCCGGTGAAAAGTTTTCTTTCACCAAGAGGTTTAAAATGAACCCCCATATGTGGTATATCAGAAGAGAACTGTAAAAGTTTGTGAGTCCGAATGTCTGTCCCCGAGGTGCGTTCTACCTTAAGATCACAATATAATGTTACGTCCCATCCTTCACTCTGAAGATTGCTAAAGATGCAAAAACTTAACTTAAGCAACCGAGATCATTTATATTGTACTTGAATATCAGCCCTGCACTCTCATTTTATTTTCTTATTTATAGGATAAACATTCAATAAATTGGTTCTATGCACACCCGCGACATTAGCTTAATGCTAATTCCAATAATTCCTGATATCGATGCATTTAGCTCGATTAGATAGACGCAATTAGTCAACGTTCCTTCCCAATCAGCTTAACAAGTGCGTTTATATATGTTTGACAATATATATGAATGTACTTTACTAGATTGGGGTGGTTAGACGCTCATAAGTGTGCAACAAATACGTTCTTGTAATTTCACCAAAAATTGTCACTTCACAAAACATGGCCGCCTGTTTGGAAACTCATAATAACACTTCTTTTCCAATACAAAACTAATTGTATCTGTGCATTTATGCATATTTGATTATTTAATATATGAATGTATTTGAGTAGATGAAAGTGGTTACAAGTGCAAATAATAGTGGAAACAGCGACGGGTGTGAATACAGGGTAAACATGGAAGTCTACATGGAAGTTGTTTTGATAAGATCACACCCACATTTCAAACTTCCAACTTAGGATCAGAAGGGTGTTTCAGATAAGGTTACAGGGCAATGAGGTAACAGTTTAGACAATGAAAAACTCTTGAATTACCCCGCCTAACCCTCCCTGTAATCACTGAAGGCTGAATGAACTCCATTTGAGGGTAGCTGAGTGATGTTGATGTGCTCAATGATAACTTCTAGTCTAATTCCATTCATCTCCCTCTTTCCCGCTTCCTAGGACGAACTACAGCGCCCCCTTTGTTGAATACAATCAATATCGTGACAATATTTCACCAATTGGGAAGCATATTAATGACAAGGACATATGCGCCTACCATGCATTGGCTAATCCGTTTTTGAATACGCCGGTTTGTCATTACAAGGCATAACACGTTCATGCACTGTTTGTTGTGGCATGACGAATATTGATATCTGCTTTCTACTAAATTTTTGAAAGGTAGCATTGACGATTAATTTCAATATTTTTAAAACAAATTACTTCGCCTCTTTTCACTTGCAATGAAAAAGTCTTTGATGGGCTTTTACAGAATGTCTATTGAACCAAACGAACGTCGAGAGATTTTCCTTTACGTATGCTTTTGGAAAAAATAAGGGAAAATTTCATCTACGAAACAAAATCAATAATATGATATACGAAGCATTTCGAATAATATATAATAATAATATAAGATTTCATAGTCTTTGAGGCTTCATACAAAATAAAGTTCATTATTTCATGGACTTTGGCAAGTCAGTAAGTGATACGCAACGAATTTGCAATATATCACCTGGTTAGCCTAGAAACTGGAAATTACAGTGTGAAGATCTTCTTTATAACGAAGCTACGTTATGGTTGCAAAAGACGAGAACGTATATCGTACAACGTATCTGCATACTATGCAAAGTAAAATCAGTGAATTCACTAGCACTGAGCTAGTCTCAACAAAACATTTGCTGAGTATTGTAGTAATGGCTGCGAAATAACTTTCTCGATTCAACAATTCGTGGAGTGCCATTAAATGGAATACTCCTCTTAGAACCGTGCTCAAAATAGGAAAATTAAATGTAAGTATACTCTTATTGGTCACTTCAGGTCAAATTGAAATAAAAGTGAGACCAGACGGTATCATTCCAAAGAGAGGTAAAAGTGTGAGGGAAGTTGCTGCCGCCTTCTACTCCAACAAACAAACAAAAGAAAACGCTGTACTGGTTGGGAAACAACTAGACCAACGCCATAAACATATGGAGTTACATGATATAGGCGAAGGAAGCATTTCCTATATCATGGATTGCCAGTCATTGGAAGCCCTTGAGTCTTTGATGGATGACTATTCAAGTGGAAGTCTTCACAGGATGGTGAAGAGTACATTCCTGTCTGAGAGTCGACGTCTGCTGGATGAAATTGGAGCTCTATACCTGTCATTGGGAACATCGATAGATTACGAGGAGTATCTGCTATGTCAGGAGGAATTGGAAGGTATGTTCAAATGGCGATTATAAATCATAAGTATGGGAAAGACGGATAAAACATTTGTGATGCAGATGAACGATTAGGTGCATGGATAGATACGTCGTGTCTTTCTCCACCATTACGCGTGGGGCATAATGTTGTTTGGTAATTGGATCCGTAGATAAATGTTACTGCAGTATTTAAAGGGACATTATCGCTATCTTTTGACCCTTTTTCACCAATATTATTGCAAACGAGCTGTTGTTGATGTCGTTCGACTTATTGAAAGATGTCTACATGTAAAAAATGGTCGACCATAGACAGCTTCCATCCCATCTTGCCTACTCTGTGTAGAAAAACCTTGGTTCAGGGGTTTTAGGTAGTGTGCAAGTGCATATATGTAATCTTGTGATTTACTGTATACATAAAACTTAAGGTGAAGTGACTTAAATACATGTGACATCTAAAATGTTGAAAATATCTCAATCGATCGTTACTGATTTACGACTCCAAACCAGTAATAACTTTGTCTGCAAACATTATTGTGTTGATCCTTCCTTTCGTCCGGATGTAGGCCTTCTGGTTTTGTCAAAGTTGTGAATATTAAAAGCGATATGATTAGCCCTTGCAATCCCCACTTTTGACTTTGGAGATTTTAAGAGTTCATTATGACATAGCATGAATTCAGGTATTTTTATTAAATTGTTATCGTGTATCATTGTAATTAACACCTGTATTCAGGTAAAGACATCTACCATCTGCCTATTGAAGTCATCGAAGAGATGAATGAGAAAATCAAATCAGACATTCTGAGAGAACAGGTCGATGTTACAATGAGACAACAAACAACAAGACGGAAAGCTACAGACAGAGATATCCTACAAGCAATGTCAGTGGAACAAGAGAGAGGGAGACAAACTGAACTTGATGAACTTATGAATGAATGGATCAAGATACGGACTGAATTACAACAACTGAATGCCTCTCATTCTGAATTGGTTTTTGAGCGACAAGAGTTCGTCCGACACACAGGGGCCATAATCGATGAAGTAGATATTCCTGTAGAAATAAAGCAAGAATTAATGATGGCTTTCCACAAATTCCTGCCTTTGGGTCCAGAGAAGACTGGCAAGCCTGATCAAAAGCTGGTGATAGAGGGCCATGTACTCATGGAGTATGTTAAGAACATCGTTTATGACTTTGACATTCCTACCAAAGGGAAACAAGACATAATAGAGCGTTTCAGCAAGTTGGTTCAGAAAAGGTCAGGGAAGACCAACGCCAAAGCCATTCTGACCGCAAAACAAGAGGATCTACAGGAGCGTATCCGGGCAATCGTTGATGACGCTGATATTCCTGATGAACAGAAGGAAGTCTATCATCAGTTGAGGCAGGTCGGAAGAGGTAGGTAGATCTATGTAGCAATGACATGTTTGGAAAGGTGAAGCACTGTATCTCGCTCTATTCCTTCAATACGGAAAAGCGCAAAAAAAATTAATACGAACATGTGGAGAACAGCGGGTTGGAGAAAAATTGTCAGTTAATGGGGTCATGAAGCCTGTGGCTCAGGAGTCTTAAGTTTATCAAAAATACATTGATATTTTGCTTGTAGCTAGTTAATTTAGTCAAAATTTAATTGTTCTTAAGTTATCCTACGGAGCAAATCAGTTTGTATATTATGCAGTACAATAAATGCTGATATCATATTAACGTGTTTCAAAAAGCTTACTGCAGCTGAACCCAATAAAATGTTTATTAGGTGATGTCGAAACATCATTTGTAGAGATACTATTTCTTTGCAAAGAAGCGAAATTGCAAGGATATATAAAATCGTGAATTCCTTGGTTTTAAATCTTAATTTATCATAGAAACATTTGTACTTGGGGATCACTACACTCAGTGCTTCGATAAGCATGGCTCATATGTTAAGTAAAAGTTGGAAATCTAAGCCATAAAATTTGCGGTATTTTCTCAAATTTAATAGTAAACAGGACTCTCTGTAAATGAAAATACCTGTGAGATCCAGCAAATTTATATTTCCACTTAATTTTATGTTCAGTTTCGTGAAAGAAAATTCACTGAAACTAAATTCAGATAACTATTGTTCAATTTTTTTTTACCACTTTCACATCATTTAACTTCAAACTTGGGATTGACATGTTCACTTGCAGCAACCTCCATATTCAGCAAGATGTGAATCTTCATTCCCCCTTTTCATAAATTAGGTGATTCTAAACTTTTTACTGTACACAGACAAACATGGAAATACAAACAGACGGACACACCTTTACCCAGGCATGCATAATTATATAAATACATCCATCCATACACCAATACATACATACATACATACATACATACATACATACATACATACACACACATACATACATACATACATACACACATACATACATACATTTATAATATGCTTTGCTGGAATCCGGCAATCTGATTGGCTGGAGCAGGGGTTTATATTCTCAACAAGAAGACCTGCGCGCCGCGTAACATTTTTGAGCTCGCGCAAATTTCGAACGTCAACTTGAGAGCTCAACGCGCCGTAATATCGAACAAGTCTATGGCTTCAGATTGATTTTGATTGTTAAATTTTAGTCTAGTGCAGCTTGACGAACCAACAAATAAAGAGTTTCTGTAAGCAGTGGAGGTTATGTTACACAACAACATAATTTTAAAAGTTTTTTGAGCGTTTTTTTGAAGTAAAATTCTTCAAGTTCGATGTCTAA
>LD342623.1:43676-62392 GCA_001465055.1 Ptychodera flava | reverse complement strand
TTTTGAAGCTCCTGCAGTAAACAACGTTCTTACCGCCTTATTTTTGAATGTCGAAAATTTACCGTCTTCTCATTGGGTAAGAAGGGATGGCAGCCATTTATAGAATTTTAAATATCGGTGATTTATTTCTTTAGTTTCAAATTTTTTCTAGTTTCTCAGATTTTTTCCTTTTTGATTTCGAAAGGTTTTCTAAAGTTTTCGTAAGAAAAGTTTAGCAAAGTTTCAGTTTTTCAATTCCGAGGCGCGCACTAAATAATTGTAATTATTGTAATTGTTTAATAAGCAGATTCCATGACTCGCTATGCGATACGGAGTACTCCTCTTTAAACCTATCAGTATATGACGAAACAAAGAAGTACACGGAAGAAGGCAACAAGCCGTAAACAGTCTGCAAAATAATTATAAAACGTAATTGCAATTGATGATTTATGCTTCATTATAAATTGACAAAATCCAGGAAAAGTGTCTTTATTGAAACAGGTCTTCTCCTGCTCTTTTAAATTATCTTCTTAATTAAGAGAATACGGTTTGATTATAACATTGCATTTATCAAAGCGACCACTTTGATTTGCATTTAAGGATTGCTTTTTTCACTACTACTGCCTCAATCTGTTGTAAATGCGTTGAACTCTTTATTCCAAGAGAAATTATTGAAACTGATAAAACTAAGATTCCTACATCTAAACATTAGGTTTCTGTTAAACACGATTGGAACTATTTTGGGATAATTGGATGGTGAAGTAATGTTGATTTAATCAACAAATGTGATCTCATCTGCTTTTCTTTTTACATTACACACTTGTTTTTATAAGTAATTTGTATTATTGCAACATTCAACTATCTGGCACCTAAAACTTTTGAGAAATTTAAAGATTATGAAAATCCAATTATCCCAAAATAGTTCCAATCGTGTTGTTACAGAAATACAGCACACGTTGGAAAAAGTTTTCACAAATTAACTTTGATGGCGATATTTTAAGCTCCTCTGTCTGCGACGCGGAGCTTATCAAATAGGTTGATTTTCCGTTGGCGTCCGTCGGCGTCCGTCGTCGTCCGTCAACAATTGCCTTCTCCTCTGAAACCGCAAGTCCGATTGCTTTGAAATTTTATATGCAGTTCACTTGGGGCGACCTCACCTAAGTTTGTTCAAATCGTGGTGAAATTTGAATATTTGTATTTTTGGGGTATTTTTTGCCGTTTTTGGTAAAAAATCTTCTTCTCTGAAACCGCTCGTCCGATTGCTTTGAAATTTGATATGCAGTTTTTTTTTATTAGTTTTTTATTGAGTTACAGTAATGCTTTTACAAAGTTATGTTTGATTAAATCTGGAAATATCTGGAAAGTTGTACAATCAAGGAAAATAAATAAATACAATACATTGTTAATTGTTTGCATTGAATATTTGGTCCTAAGTAACAAGTTTTAAGTATCCAGCCCATTTCTTCATATGGAAGTCTAATTTGTTCTTTCTGTTTGCAATATTATATTCGATTTTTTGTGTTGACTGTAAATATTGCTTATAAGCTATAAATTCTATCTACACCTTTTACAACGACTAATGTATATAAACCTTTTACCAAGAAGGATAAGCAAGTTTACAAGACATGAGAGACTTGGATCTCCAAGAACAATTTGCCAACCTTTTAGTTTACTCTGCAACCCTAGTTTACAACCCCAAAGGAGAAAAATTTATCCCAAAATAACATAACATATTCACATTCACATAATAAATGCATCAAAGTTTCCTCTTCCTGCTTGCAACATGTGCACAAAGCACTTTTCACTCTTGGGGGTTTCATTTTATACAGTTTAACATTTGTCATCAAATTATTATGAAGAATCTTAAATTGAAACTCACGAAGTTTTGTATCAATAGCAATTTTCTGTGGCAACTGATAAAATTCACCCCAGGAGTTAAAATGCAACTCAAATATGTGAGAAAAATAATGTTCTGCTCGAGGTCTAATAAAAATATTCTCACTGATTTTTTCAGTGATCATTTTTATCGTACATTTACTTAAAGCTACCAAATCATTCCCCAACTGTACTCGGGCTTCCCCTTCGGGTTCATGGAAATTAACATTTTGGCCCATTCTATTAGGTATGGCCTTCATTAACCAAAACCACCTCAGAATTGAAGACTGCGGAACTCCCTTATTTCGAATATTTTCCCAACTGATTTTGTGGCCATTCTCTGTGTAGAGTTGGTCAAGATAATAAATGCCAATATTTGCGAAATCCCGATAAAAAAACTGATTTACCCGCAATTAAAATATCTTTGTTATTCCAAATAATTTTTCTCTGTGGGGAGACTTGGTCTAATATGGGCTGTTCTGTTTGCAACTATGACCAAGTCTTTAACATGCTATGGAAAAAACCTGCTACCTCTATATTAAATAAATCAATATTAAAATACAATAAATGTATACCTCCTATTGGATATAAAATTCTCTTTAAAAACAATTTCCATGGATGCTTTAAAGAATCATCACAATATCTCTTTATCCAATTGACTCTCGCTGCTTTATATTTAACATAAATATCTGGCATTCCAGTCCCCCATTTGCCTTTTTACCTATAACAGTGTGTCTCGCTATTTTGTCTGGGCCACGCCACAGAAATTTGTACAACATACCATTAATTTCCTTAAGTTTTACATTGGGAATATCTGTTATTGACATTACATACTGAACTTCAGACAGCCCCATTGATTTAATTATTTGTATCTTTCCCAGTAGTGTAAGATCTCTGTTTTTCCAAGAATTGAGCGAAGTTTTTAATTTCTCGATTGGTCCTGCAATATTCATGTCGGGTGCAGCTTCTTTGTCATATGAGATATAAATACCCACAATCTTGATTGTTTCTCTAGGCCATTTGTCTTTAAAGAGGCACTCCCACTTTGTTACATTTTTAAAACACATTTTTTTAATGCCAACGGTCGATATTTGACTTGGCGACTGCGCGCGGATAGCAAGATATCGATAAAAACATGTCATTTCCCGAGCGTATTTTTCACATCCCGAAGTTTTACGATCGTTCTAATTTTGACCCGAAATCCCCCGAAGGTGTGTTGTTGTGCTGATTGACGATATAGACCTTAGACTCGTTCCTTGCCCTATGGGGGCGCTACACTGCACTACGCTGCCGTCCCAAAGGGACAAGCATCCACCGCCATCTTCCGGTCCATATTTAGACCGGTGACGTCATGCGTAGCGCGTGCAGTGACCTGTTACAAGTCACCTGACACTTCAAAACAAACCAAAACGCCTGCCGGTGCGGTGCGAAGTTAGATGCTCGAGCTCCTGTTGTTGCCACGAAGATTTCAGTCATAATGTTATCGTTTTCTGAAGAATTTATTTCCAAATTACATTTTGTTTGCCATTCGAAAAAGGCGCTCGCTGATGTAAATTTGTACCGGGATGAAGCTTTTACGTACTTTAAACCAAAACAAGTGGATTGCCTTCGCCAGTGCCTGGATAGAGATGTTGTCGCAGCGCTGCCAACAGGTTATGGCAAGTCACTAATTTTTGAGGCTATGCCTTACATGTTTAAATCTGCCAAGAATGTGTCTTTACCAACCGTTTTGATTGTCAGCCCGCTTAACTCTATTATTGAAGAACAGTTGAACAGGTATGGCGAAAGGGCTGTGAAGTTCAGCGACGTATTTGCCAGTCTCGTGAGTGAAAGTGGTGGTGACTCAGCTAGCTGCGATTTTACCTACATAATCGGTCATCCAGAAGATTTTTTAAACAGCAATGCCCGAAAATTGTTCCAGACAAAGGCATGGCAGGAGAAAGTGAAATTCATTGTCATCGATGAAGTCCATTGTGTTGTACAGTGGGGCGAAGAGTTCAGGACTCAATTCAAAGAATTATGCCAACTACGAGCATTTTTCCCGAAAGCTAATGTTTTAGGACTCACTGCCACTTTGTCAGACAAAATGGGTCAAGAAATTGACAAAATCTTATGCCTGAACAATGCGCTGAAAATAACATCATCCATCGATCGACCAAACATCAAGATCATAGTCAAGCCAAGACTGCCATCTGGTCACTCTTCATTTGTTGATGTGGTAGCACCCCTTGGACATCAACTATGATCTTAGGATGATAATACTTCTGTAGATTCAATGGTAAACAGAACACATTACAGTTTTACATACCTCAACAAAACTAACATTATGACATCCGTAAAGCAACTCAGAATCTTCTGATACATGAATCAAACAAATGAGATAATTAAAAGTTTTCATATATGCAAAAAGCGCCCTCAATACTTTGTTTTTTCAAACCCCAAAGCTGGTTTTATTGTTTTAAAGTTAGCAGATGAAGTAAAAGTGATGCCAAACTAAATATAGGATGGCACAATATCCAGTTTTTAAAACTCTGAATGAAGAAATGCATTGAAATATATGGATTAAAATAAACACTGTCCAATACAACGTTTAGTTCTATTAACACTTCCTGAATGAAACCATAGAGGTATTAAGCGGTATCTCCATGATGAAGCTGAGATGCCATTTTACTTCAGTAGGATTTAAAAAGCTTGAGTTAGTGTAGTAAACCATGCATTGTGGTTGATACAAGTACATCATCATCAATAAAGTATATTGATAATTTTCTATTCACTAAAGTGAAGTGTCAATACATTCTATGTACACATATGTTTTAGTACTCACGTAAACTGGCTTAGCAGTGAAAATAAGGTTCAAAGTGAAAGAACAGCTACGAATCGAGAAAATACACGTCACCTGCAATCGATGTCGCCATTCCTCTATCCCTCTTCCACTCGTTTGACTCATCGCCCGTATTTTTGGAAGTCGCCTTTCCATACCGATCAACGAAGCGTAGGGCTCTTCTAGCATGTTGTGATTTGACATCTAAACTTACTGGAGATGGTATTTTAGTAGGCGTGCGCGTAACATCTTCTCTGCCCGGGCTAGTTGACACAAAATGTTTCTTCGCAGCGTTGTTATATGCTGGTGACGTGTCGGCTTTTCTTTTGTTGACATTTTGTCCAATTTGACTTCGAAGACTATTTACCGAGTCAGAAAGCCTTAACACCTTCCGACAACAGTTTCTACAATATACACCTCTACCGACAGTTACATTGGTCAAAGAAAATACAACATTTCTGAATTTGTCGTCACCTGCCTTCAAATTCAGTTTGACATCACTGGACCGTGGAGGAAGGCCGCACACAAAACAATCTGAGTCAAAAGTCTCCACTTCAGCCATCTGCTTTATGACTGAAATCTTCGTGGCAACAACAGGAGCTCGAGCATCTAACTTCGCACCGCACCGGCAGGCGTTTTGGTTTGTTTTGAAGTGTCAGGTGACTTGTAACAGGTCACTGCACGCGCTACGCATGACGTCACCGGTCTAAATATGGACCGGAAGATGGCGGTGGATGCTTGTCCCTTTGGGACGGCAGCGTAGTGCAGTGTAGCGCCCCCATAGGGCAAGGAACGAGTCTATATAGACCTTTTCCCGGTTATCCCACAATGCATTGCAGTGACTTTATCAAACATCGTATATAAGCTCAAAACAGCGAAAAAATGCTGATTTGTGTTGTACAACGGATTGTTATAGAAGAATGACACCAATTTGCCATGCCAAATAATGCCCCGTGTATAATCTAACCATCAGCAACGAAAATATAGGTCAGGATGTACCCTGCCATAGAGTTCTATGAGTAACGTATCCTGCGTGTACCCTATGGCTTAAAAGTTCCATGCGTAACGTACGCTTTGTATACCCTGGCGCGCACTGCATCATGGAACCGGTAAAAGAACTATTCTAGGGAGTCTACAATAAGTTCGAACGACGCAATTAATTTTCTTCCCACTGCAAAGACTTTATATACAGCATTATGCCTTAACCTCAGGTAAGTTTTTAAAAACTACTCCTTAGTTTCTGTTGTTTTCATTATTCTAAATCGGTTGTATTATATTTTTAACCAATACCACATAAACGTCAGTTTTTACATGTCAAATATTAGCCGCCTCCGATGACTACATTTTGTCGTCTGCCACACAGTACGCCGCGCGCGTGTTATGCGCGCGTGGCATGCGTCTATGCATATCACGCGGCGGCAGCTATGTATAAACCGCACGTATCTGTGCTAGTCACCTTTGCCAATTCTGGTGGAATCATTTGCCAATTCTGGTGGAATCAGCAAAAATTGTTTTTCGTTTATACGCCAAGTCAGTAAGACTCAGCTTTCTCCCACAGGTCATGACCGATCACCGACGCCAGTGGTACTGTGGCGTACAGCAGCGTCAGCGTAGACTCGTACTCCATAGCTTAGTTGACAAAGGCCCCAGTGCCGAACGTTCGATGTTCGGAAGCTGAATTTAGGTGGGCCACCGGAATTCAAACTTTTACTTTTTTGAAGACATGTTTTTATCGATATCTCGCGATCCGCGCGCAGTTGCCTCGTCAAATATCGACCGTTGGTATTAAAAAAATGTGCTTTAAAAATGTTACAAGTGTGAGTGCCACTTTAAGTGGCTTTTTCTTACCTTTTTTCATTTTTCCAAGCCACAGTGCTTCTGACTTATCATAATTAATTTTCAAACCCGAAAAACTTTGATATGCATTTAAAAGATAAGACTAAACAGATTTTTCGCTGATCTCACATCCTTTAAAAAGCATGTTAGGTCATCAGCAAAGGAGGCATTCTTCATTTCCTTACCGCCAATTTGAATACCTTTTAATACCTTCTTGACTACGTAATTGTATCAAAACAAATTTCTAAACTAAGTATAAATAGTGCTGGGGATATGCTATCACCTTGTCTCACACCCCTACTCAATGGAAAGTACCCTGTAGTCGTACCTTTGTCCATAACACAACTTTCAATGTTACGTATATAAAGACTTCGCCCAATGAATGAACGAATGTCCAAAATTAAATGCCTGAAGTGCTTTTAATAGGAAATCCCACTCCAAACTATCAAAAGCCTTGTCAAATCGATTGTCAAAAGTATACCTGGTAAATTTATTTCATGTGTATAAGACATAATACTTTCAATTAAACGTATAACATCCCCTATATATCTATTGCTAACAAATGCTGACTGAGTGTCATGAATAATTTTGGAAGTACTTTTTCTAAACGCTTTGACAAACACTTTGTACAAATCTTGTAGTCCATATTAAACAATGACACAGGTCTCCGCTTTTTGATATATCTGCGATCCTTCCCTTTTTTTCTAAAAGAGTAATTACACCCTGTCTTTGTGAGGGTGACATCTGCCCCTTTTCAAAACCGTTATTTAGAGCTGCAACCAATTTTGTACCCAGAATATGCCAAAATTGTTTATAAAACTCTGCTCTTATCCCATCGTTACCAGGTGGTATCTTATTTAGTAAATCTCTCATTGCAAATGTGGCTTCCTCTAAGGTAATTAACCCTTCACAGAAATCTGAATCCTCCTAGGACAGCTTTGGAATATTACAGTTATTATAAAATAAATTCTGATCAGTACCGTTATTCACATTGACAGACGGTATTTTTGAAGAGTACAGGTCCTGATAGAACTCTTTAATTTCTTGATTTATCTCCATAGGATTAACAAGAATTACATTTTCCTTCATGGAGAAGGATTTATTAATTTATTAATAAGTAGCTTTTTGTAGTATGCCTTTTCCAAACCTAAGAAATATTTGTTGTTCTTCTCCCCAAGCTTATACCAATTACACCTAGATCTAACAATACAACCCTCTGTATGTAATATAGTCCATTTCAGTCTGTAAATCTTCTTTGACTAAGTTGTATTCCCGGGAAATTAGTTCATTCTCGGGGTCAGATTCTAACCAATTTTCAATTTCTCTAATTCTTTGCTCAAGTTTTACGATCTTAAATCTTCTCTCTTTGGCCTTTCTTTTGCTATAGTTCATTGTACACTTCTTAATTTTAAACTTTACCCAGTCCTATATTCTACAGCAGGATCAGTAATTTCAGGGTTACCTGTCAACTGAATAAGATTCTCTTCCATCAACTCTACATAGTTAGGATCCCTCAATAAAGTGTTATTAAATTTCCAGAACGATGGTCCCCTTTTAGTCTGCTCCCACCTCATGGATAACACAATGGCAGAGAGGTCAGAGCAAACACATAGCAAAATTGTTGCGTCTGTGATATCAGACTGTAAATTATCAGTTGTCAGAAAATAATCAATTCTACTCATAAGTACATTTGGGTTGAAACGTTTTCATGTGAAGGATATCTTGTTTTGGTTCAAAACTCTCCATACATCAATTAAGTCAAAAGTCTCCATTATTTCATTAAAACTCTTAATTGAATACTTCCAGGGGTCTGGGTGTCCACCATATCGGTCTAACACCGTGTTTAAAGCAACGTTGTGGTCGCCACCCAAAATAATATAAGCAAATGGGTCTGAGACAATAATCTTAAATTTAGAAAGCAAGTCATTCAAAAATCTGACATGACTGCCCTGATTATTAGGTGCATATGAGTTGACTAAAACAAATGTTTCTCTGCTAAGTAAGTATCTATAACGACAGATCTTCCTTGTGGGTCAGTGATGGTATTTCTGATCTCAAAATCGATATTTCTAAAAATAGTCACCACACCTCTACTGAGGTTTGTACCACATGTGGGAAAATTCCATATGACCATTAAGTTGACTTGTCCAATATTTTACGGAATCAATTGTACTATGAGTTTCTTGCAACATAATAATATTGGCTTTACTATCTTTAAGCCATTTGAACACCTCTTTACGTTTCTTGAAACTTCTAAGACCTCTTACATTCAATGACAGAACTTTGATTTCAGACATAATTAGCAATCAATGCATAATTGTAAATAAAATGCTTTCCAGATTCTATAGTAACTCTATTTTTTGCAAGACAAACAAAAGTGATACAAAACGAAAAAGGAAAAGAACATTAACCCCCAGACAAAAACATCCACACACAACGAAAAAAGAACCCCCAAAAAACAAAAAAGGCGGAGAGACACAAACCGCGCAACAGAAAACAGAAAACAAAAAAGGCTAAAACCTCAAAAACGCTCCTACCCGAAAATTCAGTAAATTGAAAAACTGTATATAAAGACAGTAACTTAAATGTGGTTTCAAAATTAAATAAATATATAAATACATTAATAAACTTCCGTAAATAAAGACTTCGAAAAAACATACCAGAAATGTCCAATTTAAATGTCAATGCGGTTATATCATATCAGATTTATAACTTTTTCGTGGTGTTGCCAATCTCTAATGTTCAGTCATCATTACATTAGTGAAGTCTTCCATCAAAAGTCTTCCCTTGGAAAACCTTACCCTTTTTCCTTCTTCATACGCCTTCTTCATGACACTGCTAAATTGACGTTTCTTTTTGTAGTCCGATGGACACAAGTCTTCGGTCACAAAAATACCAGAACCCTGTAAGGCTTGCTTTGCTTTCCTCATTACTTGCAATCTGTCGGGTCTTCTCATAAATTTCACAATAATATGACTCGGTGGTCCAGACTTCGAGTTTGGTTTGGCAGCTCTACTGACACGATGGGCATTTTCCAACATGGCCGCTCCGTTCTGAATCTCCAGCTTGTTTTCGAAAAGTTCTGTAAGAATTTCCATACAGTTTTCACCTGGCTGTTCTCTAATCCCACCACCTCTGAGATTAAAGCTTCTTCAATAACGCTGAAGACGAAGGTTTTTATTATTATTATTATTATTATTATTAACACTTTATTGAGCGGCCGAATTGCTGTACAGTAATTTTCATCGGGGCTCTTTCGGAAAAAGGAAAGAAAAGAAAACTACATATCACAAACATACGTACAAGAGACGGAACTACAGGGAAACATTCCTTCTTATGTAGTCTTTCAAGTTACTTTTGAAAGTATGAAGTATGAAGAGTTGTACTCTGTCTAATATCTGTAGGTTTAGCATTCCATACTTTAGATCCCCGGAAATGAAACCTACGTTGACCAGATTTTGAAATACACCTTGGCACATAACAGACCTGGTGATATGCAGACCGCGTATTATGGTCATGAACATTGCAGTTGAGAGTAAATAAGCTTGATAAATATTGTGGACAGACACCATTCATACATTTAAACATTAAAATTGCAGTAAAGTAAAAAATACGCTGTCTAACTGACATAACATTCAGAGATGAAAATAAATCCTGTGATGGAAAGTCAAAGGGGAGTTCAAAAGTATACGTAATGCTCGTTTCTGAAGAATGAAAACTTTATCAATATTTTTTTCAGTTGCATTACCCCAAACAATACAGCAATAGTCAAGAGCGCTCTGGAACAAGCCAAAATATAGCACCATACGATACTCATAGGGGATATATGATCGTAATCTACGTAATAGACCTATACGCATACTTAATTTCTTACACAAAGTATCGATATGAACATCCAATGATAAAGTTTCATCTAGTGTCACACCTAAAATTTTCCCAGATTGAACTTGGGGAATCAAAATGTCAGAAATATATAACGACAACTGGTTATCAGTCCCATTCAAATATCGGTCTTTCTTCCCTCGTATCTTTGAGCTGAGTACCGAGACTACGAACTGTATTTTCGAGCTCGAAAATTCGCTTTTCTGAAGCTACATGCGTACTTTGCAGATTCATTATGTCCTCTGCTGAATGTTCTAAAGACCGTTCAAAGTCTACCTGCTTTTCCTCCACTAGCTTTACTCGCCTTTTCACTTCCTTCTGCTCTTCGGCCACTTGGTCTAACTTCTTTTCCATTCTTTCCAAGGTAGTCTTCATATATAGCTGCAAAATTGTAGCGCTACAGCGAGGCGGTCGGTGATGTTTGGTTTTTGCGACTTCGCTCACCAGTAGCGCTACAATGCCGAAGGCCCTGTAGAGGTGAAAATAAGCGCACCCCACTGGACAAGGCGTGTTGATGTGAAATGCTACATATTTACTGCATTTGGTCGTACTGATTTATCACTACTGAAGACTCAATACTATACTTCACTAATTTTGTCGTTTATTGGGTTTGGAATTTGTTCAAACACGTCGATCGCGTTCCATAAACATTTGGCGTGCGTTGTGCATCGGTGTTTCTGGGAGCCGCCATTACCGGAAGTTGGTAATCACATCAACACGCCTTGTCCAATGGGGTGCGCTTATTTTCACCTCTACATGGCCATCGGTATTGTAGCGCTACCGGTGAGCGAAGTCGCAAAAACCACAAATCACCGACCTCCTCACTGTAGCGCTACAATTTTGCAGCTATCTTCATGTAATGCTCAAAATCTCTTTTCTTGTGCATCGTTGTTGGAGGACTGTCACACTCGATACCACTCGCACTTTCTCCATCGGAATCTGACACCTGTTGCTCGCAATCATACCAGTATGGCTGCTAAAGGTTAGCTTTCTCTGCGTCTGTTCTCGCTGAGATTTTGTTCCAGACTTTGCTCCCTTGTTTTTTGGTGCCATGATTCAAAACTTCTCCAGTCTGGATAAACTATGTTTACACAAGTGTAGAATTAATGTTTACGGAAAATATCGCCACCGTTACTGTTGTCGAAGTGGGTAATTTGGAGCCGACTTGTCAGGGGATCAAGCTCATAGGACTGACCTCTGACCTCCTTGATATGCAGTTTACTTAGGGTGACTTCAGTCAGATTTGTTCAAATCGTGCAGAAATACGCAAATTTGCATTTAAGGCAATTTTTGCCATTTTTGGTCAAAAAATGTGTTTCTCAAAAAGTACTGGTCTGATAGATTCGGTATGCAGGTTCCTATAGATGAACTACGTTATATATATTGAATTTCTGATGAAATCTGTAATATAATTTTGCATTTTTAGGGCGAGTTTTGCCATTTTTGGTCAAAAATTGTGTATTTCCAGAACTACTCATCTGATAGCTTTGAAATTTGGTATACAGGTTCCGATAGATGAACTAAATGATATTTTTTGAAATAATGACGAAATCTGCAATTTTGTATTTTGGGGGCAATTTTTCCATTTTTTGTCAAAAAGTGTGTTTCTCAAAAAGTACTGGTCTGATAGCTTTGAAATTCAATATGCAGGTTCCTACAGATGAGTGATATTTTTACATTATGATGAAATCTGCAATTTTGTATTTTTGGGGCAATTTTTGGCATTTTTGTTCAAAAGATTTCTCAAAAAGTGTGTCAAAAACTGCAAGTCGATAGCTTTGATGTATATTTGGTATACAGTTTCCAAGGGATTATTGTAATATATGATATATTGAAATTATGGTGAAATCTAAAATTTTTATTTTTGGTGGCAATTTTTGCCGTTTTGGTCAGAAAATTTTATTCTCAAAAAAAAAAATACTCGTCAGATAGCTTTGGTTGACATGTTCTTAGGGATGATCCGACGTGATACATTCAAATTATGATGAAATCTTAAATTGTGTATTTTTGCAGCTATTTTAGCCACTTTTTTCTGACCTCTGAACTGAGCTATCAAAGATTTCCACCTTCTTCATCAACATGAGTGAAAAATAGTTATTCTCCAAATAAACACAGCAATGCTCTCCAATCAATTTTGGCATTGTCACAAGTGTTTCGCTTTCCATGTGCGGCAATGATACAAGACTCTTAAAAAGAGCCATCACCGATGGCTCAGTTGTCATTATCATTTATAACAACTGACAACAACTTTTACGAGACAAGAACCAGTGCGCAGCCGCTGATGTGATTTTTTAAAGGATTATTGTACTGTTGCAGTACAGGTAATTTGTAATAAATGTCAATCACTGAATTAAATCAAAGTTGAAAATAGGCGTATATGTTTTGCGAGTCGTTGGTAAAATATATACAAGGGATTCCATTTTTCAAAGATTAATTGTGAGTGTTACCATTCCCAAAATTATGACACACGTTACATAAATTTAGCATCGCCACTTGATGGCTGTCCGGACACGTAATCCTCAAGGGCATTACCCTTCTAGTTGCTTAGCGGCGCAGCAAGGGGTTATAACCTGAGTGGGTGTCTGACCACGGCCTTTATTTGACTGTAGGTCACACGAACAAAAGATGTGACAAGCAGCCATTTCTCATTATACCTTTATGATTCGAAACTCACACGCAAAGTGAAAAAACGCCGACAAGCTAGCAGGTGCTCACTTCAGAGATTCATGTTGTAACAATGGTTCTTTTGAAGCTGTGAAGCAAGGCTGAAAGCAAAGAGAGGACTGGAAGAACACTGTCTCCTTACCGTCTTGTGAGTATGTAAGTATTCCCTAGTAGTCACAGCAACCATGTACTGCACCTGCAAGATCAGTATGTTCGTGATAGAATATAGGGTGACGGTGATCTGACTTGTTTATAATTGTTTGTATAGTACGCTGTTATGTACAAGTAAAGTAAATAAATCAAACGAATTCATTGAGATACGTCTAAGATAACTTATTAGTGTAATGTCCTGAACAACCCACTAAACCCACCATCTTAGTTCTTACATTCACTCCTGATGATTAATTCCGTATAACAATTCAGAATAATGGCAAAAGTGCTTTACTGTTTGTCACTGTCGGTGAGCATGTATGTATGGAAAATAATCAAATAAATGTATTTGCTCGGACATATCTAATTTATTTAACAGGATTCCTCCTTTAGTTCATTGGTTCGTTCGATCTATTGGGGTAATACATACACAAAGAGCCATGACGAAGCTGATATATAACACTCTGTCAAATCTGGCATCCATCCTCGTTCTTCCAGTTTTTTGTCTTTTTTTCTCTCTGAGGTCTATGAGTGAGAGTTTTGCGAAGAAACACTTGCTAAACTTACATTCATTCCAATAAAGTGTGCATGTAAAAAAACATTGTAAACTATAAGTTAACTAGTTTAAGAAGCTGTATATATCTCACTGACTCTCGGTCATGTTGGCTAATAGAATTTGAAACGCGTACCTGTGTTGCCAGGTAGGGACAAACCGAGGCAAAGTTTCGATGTTATTTATGGGTATTACATTACGTGTTGTCCGCCATTTCTTCCGTCTGTAGATTACTACCCTTGATGATTTGTTGCCGGCGTCGTTTGGCTACAATGTGGAGGAGTTACGCTGTTCAACTGCTAACGGTCTTCATATCGCGTGTTTTAATTGTAACAAGTAGGACAGGTATGGCAAAAGCATGCTGTCATGTATTTGAGCAATACATCACACGAAGCGACGGCCCGAGGTATACCACGAGATTTTGACCAGCTCACGACATATATGCACGAGCGATAGTGAGTACATATATGAAGTGAACTGGTCAAAACCGAGTATTATACAGTCGCAGGGTGTGATTTATTGCTATTATATCATAACAGTATACTAAAATTCTGGCATGGAGCGTCAAAAAATGATTTGTACTCTTACCGACAGCTCGTGCCAACAGTGCTATATCGCGAATGTAGCACGGTACTTCTCTCGTCTTGACCAATAAGATCGCTGTATTTGCGCCATCAATATACTGGTGTGATATGATAGTAATTATTTCCAAAATAAACATGAGTACTTACACGGTGCTGCATGAGCAAATGTGACGCGCTATGTGCGACACAAGACCATTTGTTTGGCTTATCGTGCACCACTTAGCGGTCCACTGACGGCGTAACTTCAGAGAACTTAACATTTTCAACATCCAAATCAAATTGTTAGTAATACCTTCCTTACACACTGCACTCAGCATAAGTCAGTGAATAACTTAAAAATGATCAAGTTCAGGTACAATATAATTCATAAAAATCACACCGTAAAGGGGCGACCAAATGTTAACGAGTAGAGAATCTGAGGAAACACAATGCTAACGAGAAGAGTTCACATCAACAAAAGGTGGAAACATGACAATCTGTACTTCTAACTTAAATCTGATGTATGTATGTATGTATGTATGTATGTATGTATATATGTATGTATGTATGTATGTATGTATGTATCTATCTATCTATCTATGTATGTATGTGTGTGTGTGTGTGTGTGTGTGTGTGTGTGTGTATACACACTGCATTATTCCTTACATCTCTGTCTGTCCGGTGAGAAAACTGATAAATAACTGTATCATTTCCCCCCAAAAGTAGTTCCTCCGAATTATCCTCAAGGCTGCAAGACAACAATTAGCATCGCTAAGAACAGTGATAATACTACCGAACCCTTCGTCAATGGCACTATCGTTACCCTGGTGTGTAAACCATGCAACAGTTACCCTTCTGCTATAATCAGCTGGTATCTTGGAGATGAATTAATCAGAACAACAGTTGGTGAAAGTGATTATACAAGTACTGGTGTGTCAGGAGGAACAGTGATAGAGCAGAATATTACATTGCAATTATCATACAGAGATAATGGTGATGATGTCTACTGCCAAGCCACGAATGCATCCTATCCCGAGGCGCCAGCTCGTTCTGATTATATCAAATTACGTGTTCATTGTAAGTAAAATGTCCTCTTCATAATGGGTTAACTAAAATGTAAATTAATTTGTATCATTAATACCAAAATTGAGGTTTTTTACCCCAAATATACACTCACTTCACCCTTCGAGTTAACTTTTGACTCCATAGTAAACTTTAGAGTCTCTGCTATTTGAAAATATATGGTATGAGGGGGTTTCCTTGTCATCTTTGATGAGGTTTATAGCTTTGAAAAAACTGTGTTGGCAACATGCAGCTCCACCTTGAAGACATACACTTTGTTGTTTGCATGTGAACCTAAACGGCTTTCACATTTGCTGGCCTAATAATAATATGAGGACAATTCATAACCATTGTGAAAATCGAAAGATATTTCAGACACATTCCCCACAATCTCTATAAGAAAAGGCAGACGTAATGGTATGGAACTTGAATTTTATACTCAGATTAAGGTAGAACTGACCTGACAGATACTTTGACCCTCAAACTCTAACAATTCTTTTCTGATCTACCACTTATGTGGGTTCATTTTAAAACTCTTGGTGTAAAAAAACTTTTCACTCACTGAGTTTTTCGAATTCGAATATATTTATATTCGCACATAAAGTTATCGCAGGGGTGGCGGCCATTTTTTTAATTTCAGATATCGGTAAATCTTGGGTTATTTGTTTCTCTAGTAACAAAATTTGCGCGGTGAACCCCGATTTTTATTCTTGATTTTGAAAGAAAATGGCTGAAAAATTCCTTAAGGAAAGTTTGAGAAAAAGTTTAAGTCTTTCACTTTCTAGGCGTATACTACCTTAATAGTGATGACTGCGACTATTTCAGATCGACCAGTGGATACAAGTGGAATCCCGGGTAGGACAATTGAAGTTTCTGAAGACGCACATGCTGTTTTGAAATGTGAAGTGAACAGTAATCCAGAACCAAGCATTGAATGGTACCGTCAAGACGAGGATGAGATCAAATACGGCAGACGGCATACCATACACCATAACAGCAGTGGAACTATCTACTCTAGTTACCTTGCTATAAACGGTGTTGAGAGTGACGACTATGGAAACTATACCTGTCTTGCTGAAAACAAATACGGTTCTGTATCGATTCTCACTCACCTTGCTTTAAAAGGTAAGCTGCTTATCTAAAACGTAGAGAGTAAAATAGTGAAAATTTGGACACTGTCTCCCTGTGAAATTAAGTTAGAGACTTTTGCGTTAGACCTAATATCTTTTACTAGCACAACACAAATATCAAAGCCATTTTGTGATATTGTAGTATAAATGTGTTTAAATCGTGTCTGACCGCCATAGCCCTATTAACCAAAATTAACCAGTTCAGATTTACCCGTTCAGATTTAAGAAAATATTAAAAAATCAAATCAGGCCGAATACTCAGTATCATTCAAGATAGATAAATTATTTACTAGGTAAAAGAACAATAGGGTTATCATGAATCGATGCTCAGTGGTTATAATTAAGCAATTGGTGCATGAATAATAATTTTACAGCGATGTTGATGACTGTTATGTAATTCCTGATTTCTTTTATTTCTTGTGGTACGTATACCTTAAAATGGCTGAAAAGAAACATCAAGTGCTGCTCTTCCAACATCACCCCGACATGGCCAAGACTCAAACGACTTCAATGCAGGTAGTGAGGCGAATCTCGTGAAAGTCGGTATTGCCTTACTCGTTGGAATCCTAGTTATTTTAGCTGTCATAGCGTTAACGTTGACAGTTGTCATAAGGAAGAAGCTGAGAGGTAAAACAAGAGGAGGTAATTGTCACTTACATGTATAAGCACAAAGACCCTCGGGATGGTTTATTTTTACCGAATAGTAGATACCAGTTCGTATATGAGATTTTTCTGATTTACTTTGTACTACTGAGTTGACATTAAACAGAAAAACATCTCAGCATGGTAGCTTTTCACCCTGTATTAACAAATTTGCAATACAGGGATATTTATCAACAAAAAGAGAGACGATATGCAGTCTCATAGTCCATTAGTTGGTATTGAAGTATTGTTCTGAGTTTTGTATTTCTATTCCAACTATAACTGCTTTTGTCAATAATATTTAATTATTGCAAACATGCAAACACTAGATGTACGATACACAATGTATACGCACAAATAAAGAGAGAAAGAAAAATATGGACAGTAAAATGTTAATTACTCTTGCCTGTGTCGTATCATCATGAATATCATGTCATCTACGTTCGATCATTTGAAGAAATCGAGCGTCTGAGACTACATAAAGGGCACGATATTAGAATATACTTTTTCAATTGAATTTCGCTCCAGTTTTGCTTTTTTATATCATGTTTATAGGACGAATGCAAGAATTACGTTTTTCGGTAGACTACGAGGAGATTCGCGAAGTAATTGACGACAACGCTACGTCAACTGAAGTGATACAATTGCGAAGACTAGTAACTTCGACTGATGAACTCGAAGGAGACGCCTCAGATGACAATTCAGATGCTGGGGCAAGTGTTTGTAAATTGATCAAATTACTTGAGGTTATTGTAAATGGGAAAACAGTCAATAGACTGACATTTGTGTAAAACGGATGAGATTGTATAATTGTTTACTAATGATATATTTATTGTAAATATTCTCGTATCGAAAGGTAAAATTGAAATTGACAAAGAGGGTGTTCATTTTCACACCTTCTATCATGGAATTTGTAAGACCTTGGAAGTGGACTGACAGCTGCTCATTTTTAATTGATTAAAGACCAAATGATAACCAGAAGTACGGCAAATTCGTAAAACTGTTTTACATCTTATAAATTCTACTTTGCCTTTGAATATGCGACCTCTATCTCAATAGAAAACGATTTATTCGACCTATACACATAAGCTCTTGAAAATGCTAACTCAAGGGTCTTTTTGTGAGGGAAATAAACTGAGAAGGCAAAGAAGCAGACGCAGCAGACATAAACAAAACACATCAAATAAAAGGTAAACCTTAATGAAATAGGTATTAAATTTCTCTGATTGTTAAAAATAGCCTACCATGGGATACATGGATCTCGTGGATGTGAGGAAGTCGAAAATTTACATGACGCCATGGACATCCATTGTAGAGTTTCCACGAGATCGAATACACATCATCCACACAATATCAACTGGTAAATTCCATACAATGGCAGTGGCACTTGCATGGTTTATAGACGGTAAAGACGGGCAAAGTCAAGTTATAGTTAAAAGAAACAAAGGTAAGTTATTGCAATATATATATATATATATATATATATATATATATATATATATATATATAATATATATATAATATATATATATATATATATATATATATATATATATATA
>LD342623.1:31621-43670 GCA_001465055.1 Ptychodera flava | reverse complement strand
TATATATATATATATATCACGATTGGAACTAATTTCAGATAGTTGGATGGTGAAGTCGTGTCTTTTAAATCTGCAAATGTAAGCCCATCTACTTTTCTTTTTACGTGACACACTTGTTTTTACGAGTAATTTGTAATATCCTTTTAGACATATTGAAAATTTCTTAAAAGCAAAAACGCGTAACAATTTTGTCTGCTATGTCAAAACTTAAAAAACGTGTGCTCAACAGTCAACACCTTACTCATTGTCCATTCTCTGTCACATAGATTCAATTGATAAGGAGTTTGAAGACATACTCTTGAAAGAAGCCGGTCTGCTTGAGAAAATCTCATCCCAAGAGAATATATGGAAACTTATAGGCTGCTGCACTAAAAGCGGTGAGAAATAAACTTCCTACTGTACAATTGTTATGCCACACTTCTTTAATATAATAATATCGTCTAACGATTCGTGTAGTTAAACTAAGGCAGTCAGGTTTACGTACGATAATTTGTTTTCCTTCCCGCTGCCGTTTACGAAAACCTCTTAGTTCAGATTTAGCCATAGGTCTACCCTGATGTGAACGACATCCATTTACCCGTTTGACTATTATCTCATTGACTGAACGGAATCGATCTATTAAGAGTTAACTTGTATGAGTTTCACGATATTAGACTAAAAACTTAGAGCGTGGTAGGAACTCATACAAAATATTTACAAGCTGAAGGCTCACAGGCCTTGAAGTCTAAAACACACGAGCTCGGCATATGTTCTTGTCACCGTGTTCATACAGGATGTTAATTGTCTTTGTAAATAGACAGCTTACACGAGTATGGGATGAATGACTTTGTTGACGTCAACAAAAAAGTCGTGATTATTAGACTTCGGTTTTAAGAAAATCGTTCAAACTCATAAAACTAGCTCTCCTACCATCAGAATGTGAAAACAATTCCACTTTTTAGTGCTACGTTAGCTACGCATGTAAATACTGGGTCATTATGTCAACCATTCCATTGATTGCTATAGTACCAACATAAATTACAAGCTTATTGTTACAGTGCAGAGTTGTGAAGAAAACCTGTATTAAAGAGCATTGTTAATCAAATTGGTGACAGTCAATGAGATCTCAAGAATTATACATACTCCTCTACTACAATTGATATATGCATCGAGGTCTACAAAGTATGTTTTTTTAACAAATTTCAATAAACAGGACCGACATATTTGATCTTTGAGAGTGCCTCTCATGGAAACTTGAAGGCTTACTTGAGAGCAAAACGCCAGATCCTAGCTGATGGGCACGAAGAAACTCAAAAGCGATTACTTAAATTCGCTCATGGCATTTTGAATGGAATGAAACACCTAGCTGAACTCGAGGTAAATCATACGTCATTTTTATTAATTGTCGACTTTGCTTGTTGCTACAGTTTGCATAAGAAGTAAATAATCACAAAGCATAAAAAGCTATGAATTTGATAGGAATGCGTTTAATCCAAGTATACATTTGTCAAAGTCAATGAAAATCCAAGTTCACATACTCTTACAATTTTTCGGCGGCTTCCTGTATCGTAATCTGCACTGATAGTCTGCTCCTTATTTCATTATTAGTCTCTTTTCGACAATATGGACTTTCAAATCAAATAACATTAAATATCTAATGATCGAGCTGTGATTAAAATAATTAATTTGATACAAACCTTTGGTAAAATCGTTTAAGGCATGAATTTAACAAAAATAATGTTCCCTAACGTTAATTATATGAGCTTTGGTTAGGAGACGTGCATCAGGTTGCACATCGGACTCTCCACCATGTCTTCACGTTCACATTAGCTATATCGTAGATATTATTTTATTGCCTGTGACTGCATCAATACTTTTACGAGATCATTATCCATTTTGGTTATGAGCCGCATCGTTTTTCCTGGTAGGGGAATATGACATTCCAAGACTTTATCATACGAGCTGTAGTGAAAACGACCGCGATAAAACATGTATACATTATATTTGTTGTATTCCGTAGTCACCGAGAAAGAAACACAGTTGTCTTTATTGCAAAATCTACATCATCTGAATCGGTCAGTAAAACAAGCTATATGATCAATTAAATTCACCCTTTATATACACAGGTTGTACATAGGTACCTGGCAGCGAAACACATCTTACTCTTTGAAGATGACGTATGTAAAATATTCAACTTTAACTATGCCAATGACGTAATAGATGACGATCTTTTCTTTGATATAAATCAGGTAAGTTTTTTAGTGGGTAAGTCAAGTATACAATGCAAGATTCGAGGTACATGAATATTCCATATTGACAAAGAATAACGTGCATAAAATTTCAATAACGAAATAATGCTAATGAACATAATTTGCATAAATGGTTACTAATGTACCACGCATCTTGCACTAACAGAAGTCGTCTACATCGCCTAACAGTATCAACCTCAAACAGGATATTGTTTGCTGCATTTTAGATTGTACTGGTGACCATATCACCGATTAAACCTTTCAATATATTATACATTAATTGTTTAATTGAAAGCTACATAAATATAGATAGGAAGACGTCGTTATCTTTGTCTTGGAGCATTGTTTATAGAATACTTATTGACTTTGTTTTGGTTCTACATGTCTGCTTATTTGACGTTGGGCACATGTTGGTATCTGAATGAGGCAAATGAATACATACTTCCTGTTTAAGCTAAGTCATCTATTTGGTATGATTAACATTATCAGAACAGTAACCTGAACATTACATTACGTGATATAATATTTACTATAAATGTTAATTTTAAATAGGAGTTATTTCAATTTTGCTTGAAAGTATTTTAATCAAATCTTTTTTGAATCTTAGTCTTTCAATCCCTGACATTTAAGAATCAGAATAGATAATACAAAACAACAATTGATTGTTTTTTTCAACATACATACTAGTTTCAAATGGGATATTAAATTTAAGAAAGAAGTACAACGTTATCGACTTGAATATCAAAAGCGAAATTTTCAACCCAATATATGTACCCCTTCATTTTTCAAGTTAGTTATTGCTACCATGCTAAGGCAAAGAAAAATACAAATTTTGTTTCTCATCCTAGACATATTGCAAAAATGATGCGATGGGGCGGTTTTTTTCTCAATTTTTTTTTATTCTTCAACAAACGAGAACGCGCAAAACACATGAAAACAACATAGGAATGCACGCAGAGATAAATGCACAGCAGTGTTGCTTTATTGTTTTTGCATAGCAACTGTTCTGTGGTTTGACTTTTAGTTCACCAATGCAGAGTTTCGACAGCTGAGTGACATATGTATGGTTTTGAATGGAATGTTAGTGTCAGTTTTTTTTACAGTTCTGTTTTATACCGCACAGTGTTTTGCACTCGTGTATTTTTGCAGTTTTTTCATTTTATTTCGTCATGAGCAGAAAAAAGGTTGACGCGCACATTGAGAAACAATTGTTTTGTTTGTCTTGGCCTACATCAGATCCTCTACTTTTGAAAATATCAAATGAAGGGGTTCATATCATCTTAACTTTGAAAAACTGTGTATTTGCTAAGTGCGTCACCACCTTAAAAAACATTGATTATTTAATTGAAAACGTATTTCATATAACGGGTAACCAGTTCATAGATATTGTTTACGGTTGAAATATATCGTATAAACTAATATAAATTGAACTACAATGGAAATTAGGCATTAATAACAACTGCAACGAATCTCCCACTGTCAGGGTAAACTGCCATACAGATGGATGGCCATGGAGTCACTTATGAACAAAGAATTTACATCCTTGACAGATGTGTGGTCCTTCGGTGTGGTGCTGTGGGAGATATTTAGTTTTGGTAAGTGTAACATTTATGGAAACATATTGGGTGGTGATAGAGATGCTTCTGTTCCATCCCCAAATCCTTGTGAACAAGTTGATACTCGCCAGGTAAGAATTTAAAAAATAAAGGGTTAAAATATGACTTGTGCACAAACAAAATCACCACTCGAAAACCAATGTTACCAAACGTTGCCTTCATGATTAAATCTACATACTATACATTATATTTCAGAGTAAGTGAGAGTTCCATGTTACCAATTTTATCACTCTCCACAAAATCATATTTTGTCTTCGTTTTCCCTGTTAGGTTCAACTCCTTATCGGAAACAGTCACAAGATTCGGTCATATCCCTGCTGAATAGAGGCCGTCGATTGGTTAAACCTGAACATTGCAGAGATGAAATGTAAGACGTTATGATTTTTTAATGATGGATAACAATGAATTCAAAGAATAAGAGCAAGTTACGACACCAAATCCAACAGAAAAACATCTATTAAAGGAAAAAACGACGTTTCAAACTTACAACATTGTGACATGACACGTGTGTTTAATTTTCTTACCACATACAGTTTCAAGATAATGCTGTCCTGTTGGGTAATGAATGCCAGATGTCGACCTTCATTTTCAGAACTGTCCGAACAGTTCCAGACGTTCCATCACACTGTTGAGGTTGGTTTGTCTTGTTTATGACAATCTTTTGCAAAAACCACTGACATATAATTTTGAATGTGTAATGCATGGCAAAATCTTACGTTACAAAGTCAATACAACAGAATTGTTTTATCTTCCTGAACAATGTATTTCCTACTGAGCGTAGAATAAATTGATATTGTATATTTCATCTTCCAGGTTTATCCTGAACCCAATACACATACTGACCTGGCCAACGATGATGTCCTTCAACTCCCAGAAACACCAAACTGAAACTGTTACATGAAAGTTCATTGACCGTAGCCAAAAACGAAGCTCCGATGAAGATATGATAGCTGTGCAAATACTTCTTTCTTGAAGAAATGTTCACCATGTCGTGTTGTCTTCAGCCTGTCCGTTCCTTTTCGAATCTCGACCAGTCTTTCTAAAATCATGACCAGTCACACACCACCCTTTTATCTGTCAAAAGCGCCACTGCCAATTTGTGATCATACATTCTCAAGTTAAATGCTCTTGTATTCGTAATTTTCTGAAGATACTGATCACAAATAGCTGTCGGTTTTGACATGCAGATTTTGTTTAGAAATATATGTATCATATAACATTCTATGCCTAAATCAAAATGTTGTTCCAATTTGAAGTGTATGACACAATTGACCGAAACCGCCAGTGGCAGTGCTGTGCGAATTATCTATCTCCCGACACCCTAAATGACTGTGACATCATGAAAGAGGAGTGTCCATACTACTGTGGTATCTCTCTAAGCACACAAAAATGGAATATATGGGGGAACACATCGACTCTTCCACAGCTTTAAAGGTCATTTAGAATATTTGGTAAAATATAATAAACTGATTATAATCAGCATACTCATGGATTTTTACTTAAATTAGTTATGAACGCATAATCTTTCTCAGCTTAACATTGCCATTATGTCATGTGTAAAGCTATGGCTTCATCTGATTCAGACACAGAGTCCTGTGGTTCGAAGGTAATTTGTGTCGGGCGCACAAAGTGCAATTCTATCGTCAATAGAGCTACTATTGTCACAACAGATGAAAAATTACCATAGGATTAGACATTTTAGATTTACCAATGGTTAAACCAAAGGTCTAATATACATAATATCACACAAATATATTGATCTCGCAAGCACTGCGATCTGATTGGTCGAGACATGAAAGATACCGTAATATATTCAAAATATAGCATGTTTGGTACAGCCAAAGCTCTCAGCTGGAAATTTCACGCTCGAATTTCAATTTAATATTAAAAATAGCAATGAACAACATCAGCAATGGGTATACGACTCGTTTTTGACCACTGAATATGTTGTGAATTAGTCAAAATCTGGTGGGAACAGGATACAGTCACTTGGTGTGATTTATTCCATAATTATATCATATACTGTAGTAAACGGACATTGAGTTCACTGTTTTGAAAGGAAAGTGACTGACTGGAGCCCCCAAAAATGAAAATAAAAATGCATGCCATTACCCAATTTTCGGTAGGAAGTAATGACCAGAAACCCTCTTATCCTCCCTGTCTGTTCTCATGCACAAATGAATGCTGAAATACTTGATCAGTACTGTTCTGGTGTTACAATTTTGAACGTTTAGAATAGCGGTGATTTTTGTTTTAGCCTAATATATGTAACATGTGTATCAGTGCAATGTAATAAAGCAGAGCAGTTTCCAGTATTTCATTTTGATGGGTTTTATTTTGATGCATGCATTCGGCACATTTTCAATTTGTCTTTTGATTTCTGGTTTAGTGTCACAGAGAACACAAACACATACAGAGCATCGTCGTAAACCACGTGCCTCTTTACGGCAACAGCTCAGCGCTACCCGTCAAGAGATCAGCGGAGCGGAAATTATTGCTCTGGCTCGCGAGAATGATACAGAGAGCACAATTGGACGTACATAATTAAATATTTTTTATTAACAGTTTGTAATTATTATTATTATTATTATTAAAAATTGTTTAAAATGCACTACACGTACGTCTCAGTGCATTGTACATAGCTGGATAAAATAATTTAAAAGTACCACCACACAAGAAAATTAAAACAGAAAATTACACATAAAACTGAGTAAAAAGATGGGTTTTCAAATTGCGCTTAAAACTATCTACACTTCTGGCAGTCTTAATTTCAAATGGCAAATCATTCCATAGTAAGGGTGAACATACTGAAAATGCTCTCTGTCCATATGTCTTGTTAAAGTTGCCACGGGGCTTGGTTAAACATAATTTGTCACGTGATCGCAGGTCTCTAGCTGGTACATATAAATCTAATAAATCTCTCAGATAAATAGGTGCATTTCCATGGATAATTTTGAATGTTAGCAACAAAATTTTAAATCTGATGCGAGCCCCTACCGGTAACCAATGTAAATCTTTGAGAACGGGTGTGACATGATCGAATTTGCGCGTACGAGAAACTAACCTCGCCGCGGCATTCTGCAGACACTGTAGTCGTGCAAGTTGTCCTCTAGGGATACCAAACAAAAGACTGTTACAATAGTCTAAGTGGGACGTCACAAATGCATGGACTAGTTTTTCAGTTGTAGATCTGTCAAGAAGTTTACGAATCTTACTTATTCTATGCAAAGAGAAGAAACCATTTCTGCACATTATATTGATATGGTCAGACATGCTATCATCCCGACTTAAAGTAATGCCAAGATTTCTGACTGAAATTGAAGGGATTATGTCGCATTGACCAATTCTCAGACTGTTTAGCTTAGTGACATCAGATTTTAGACTTGATGAGAAGTGAATAACTTCAGTTTTGTTGTCATTTAGTGCAAGCATGTTAGATTTCATCCAGCTGCGGACGTGGTCAACACAGAGTTCAATGTTATTCCGGATATCGTCAGGTCTATTGCAGATGACATAAATTTGCGTATCGTCCGCGTATATCATGCAATCAATCCCATGGTGTACGAAGATGTCTTCAAGAGGTGCAGCGTAGAGTGTAAACAAGAGAGGGCCGAGAACAGATCCTTGCGGAACACCGTATTTCATGCGAGAAAATGGGGATGATGCAGATCCAACCTTGACGCGTTGCTGGCGATCAACTAGGTACGAACGAAACCAAGATAGACATTTGCCTGTTATACCGAAACGAAATTGTAGTCTCTGAAGCATAATTTCATGATCAATTGTATCGAACGCCGCTGATAGATCTAACATGATGAGAATCACATCATGTTTGTTATTCAAGGCAAGCATTATGTCGTTGTGAACACGGAGGAGAGCAGTTTCTGTGCTATGGTTAGCCCGGTAAGCGCTTTGAAACTTTGTGAAAAGACTAAATTTAGTAAGGTGATGGTTCAATTGCCGAACAACAGCCCGTTCGAGGACTTTCGATAAGAAAGGGAGTGTGGAGGTTCGCTTGTATCCAGGTGTTTGTGTATCTGAGCGAGTGGTGAGTACGGTTTCAATGGCATGCTCGTTGAGTGCTTTACTTTGTGAAGAGACCGGAATTAGACGAAGTACTCTTGCACATGAATGTTTATGTCTAATCTGTGGAGCACGGTGATTAGTTATAATCGTTTGGATCCCATACCTTGGCTTTGGATGCTTGCATCCTTCCTTGCGTCCACGTGGTCGAAAAAATAATTTGGTGGGCATAGCTGAACAAAGGGACATCTTCGTCGCCATATTGAGAGAACTTCTGCTAGCACCCAGGCACTGTCGGACATCGATAATTGAACGAATACTGCTTCCAAGCATGGTAGAGCTTTAAAACTTGTGACGAATCCAAGGCAGAAAATATTTAAAAACCAGAAGGTATAAAAACTTCGGGGAAATTCACTGGTTAAAAGCGGTAAAACGTTAAAAACTGAGAGAGTGGAGAAAGGCTGCCGATCAACAGCGCCACCATACATCCTGAACTTATTATCGCTGTATCTGCATGTTTCAGATAGAATACGCCCTTGAGACACATATTCTGACTCTCAAACTGTTACATGTTTTTTGGCCTACTTGTTGTGGAGGTCCATTTTTAACCTGATGGAGCAAATAAAGTTTTCACCAGCTTAGTTTTGTGAAAATCAGGAATTCTATTTTCCCCCGTAGAGATAAACACAGGGATAGTGGCAGTTTGCAAATTTATATATATATATATATATATATATATATATATATATATATATATATATATATATATATATATATATATATATATATATATATTATATTATTTTGGGCAATTGTTTCTCTAGTACCTAACTTCGCCTGGTGACCCAAAAGCTCTATTCTTGCTTTTGAAAGAGAGTTGTTGATAGTTTGCTCGAGGAACGTTGGAGCAGAATTAAAGGTTTTTCATTTTTGAGGTGTGAACTACCTACCTATTCATGTTTGTAAAACATTTTCATACATGAATACTTAAATATAGTGATTTGACTATGGGGTCCGAATTTGTACTCCAGGTTTATTTCAACTCTTTTGAATCAAACATACATACTGTGAAATAGGCGACACAAACACTTCTCATGGACTCAAACAGTATTGAGTGACTTTTATTCAGCAAAATTATAGTCTTGTTCCGTATCTCAATATTATTAGTTTTCAAGTAGAGCTGTCTACAAGTAACTTTAGCCTTATGTGAATCAGTGTTGAACAAACAGTCCATGACTTTGAATCTGTGTTTGGCACGAAAACTAATGTAATTATCATTCATGGTTTGATTCACACTTTGAAGTATGAGTGGTTTGTCTCTTTTTACCCCACATTTTAGGCTGAGCTCATGAAATGTTTGATGCAATTATCAGACATGGGAAGACATCTAGCCACTGGAGCCTAACCAACAAGAGAAATAGCTTGTCGTTTTTGAATTGCAACTCACATTAAATAACTTGATCTGAGATGCTTGATGTCCTCGTCCAGATTACCAAATGCAAAATGTCACCATTCATAACATTTCCTTTATAACCACTGACCGGTATGGATGATGATCTGTCCATAATAATAACTGTATGAATTGAAAAATCATTATTTAGATTCCAAAAACTAAAACATTCCTTTATTCATTTTCCTGTCTGACATCATCTTTCTATTGTGATTTGCTCTGGCTGATTTATTCTTTTCTTTCTGTCGTCTGTTTCGTTCCGTCTCTGTACTTTGACCCTTGCCCTTAGGCTGGCCAACCAGAGACTGCTTCTTGTCGTGACCTTTGTACTTTGACCTATGCATTCTGTCCTGCTGCTTTTCTCGAAGCTCCGCTGGGTTTGGTACAAATTGGTCTCGTGGGGGCGCTCTTGTTATGGGTGTTTCATCATGATCCTGAAGAAATGCAAAAGTAGGAGATACAGAATAGATTTGAGTCAACCGTCCGATCAATAAAGCGAAAAAGCAAAAATTAAACTGCTAATGAACACACTGTATCATCCCTACTGAAACAATATAGATTAACGGGCCAATAGCCCAATACGTTTGATGATTTGTTCACTATTTTGTGTTTAAAGGGACAAAGTCAGCCATTTTTCATTAATTTTATTTGATGCAAGATACCACTTATATTGTTTGACCTGTTGAAAGATACTGAACAAATGGGTGACCATGCATATATTTGACCCCGGTTTTAGAAAAATTAAATGAAACCATCGCGAAAATGAATTAATGGTCATGACCATTAATTCATTTTCGCGATGGTTTCATGTATTGAGTCTAAAACCGGGGCCGAATATATGAATGGTCACCCATTCATTATCTTTCAACATGTCAAACAATATAAGTAGTATCTCGTATCAAACAAATTTCATAAAAAAATGGCCGACTTTGTCCCTTTAATGTCAACCTTGGTATGTTCCTTGTTCAACTCCAAAAGGTATGATGAGATACCCAGTATTAACCCTGCCAACTCAGTCCGTACATGTATAGACTACATCACAGTAAAATACAAGGGTAAACAATAATCATGCATTTTTTTTACAAGCAGACGCTGTAGTGATGATGGCCATTTTTGAATTTCAAATATCAGTAAAAATTGAGTTTTTTGTGTCTCTTGTACCAAAAGTTGCATGGTGACTCCCGATTTTTATTCTTCACTTTGAAAGAGAATAATTGAAGGTCTACTTGAGGGCAGTTCGAGCTAAAGCATAAACTTTTTAATTTTGAGGCACAAAATTTATTAGTTAAACTCACTCAAGCCCTACCCACCAATCCTAGCACAAACTATATGGTTGGCGATGTCCAGTGGCTATGTGTATAGTAGACAGATCTATACTGATACTGTACATGGGATAAAGGTTAGCTAGTGGTATTCTATAACTGTTACACTGTAGTCTATAATAGTTACACTGTAGTCTATAACAGTTACACTGTAGTCTATAACAATTACATTGTAGTCTATAATAGTTACACATAGTCTATAATAGTTACACTGTAGTCTATAATAGTTACACTGTAGTCTATAATAGTTACACTGTAGTCATAACAGTTACACTGTAGTCTATAACAGTTACATTGTAGTCTATAATAGTTACACTGTAGTCTATAATAGTTACACTGTAGTCTATAACAGATACACTGTAGTCTATAATAGTTACACTGTAGTCTATAACAGATACACTGTAGTCTATAATAGTTATACATAGTCTATAACAGTAACAATGGAAAAATATCCAATGGACATATTCTCTAAACATATTCCTAACCCCAGCCTGAACCACTGGCTTTTGAATGTTCAAAGGGTAGGGGTGGGGATGGGGTAAGGGTGGGGGGAACCACTCCATTTGAAAATAAAGCATTACCTCTTCTTCTGACCATCTGTCATTCTTGCCATCAGAGAGAATTCTGGGAGTTGTAAATGGTCTGTAGTAAAATAGTCAAACATTTCGTTATTTTATTTTGTTAAAATCTTTCTAAATTTAAAACAAGTGCATATGTGTAAAGTGCTGGTCAAAGCCCAGTGGTATAACAATGGCTATGGAGGTTTAAAAGTATATTGAAAATCTGGTGTGATGTAAGGAAAAGTTTTACAAGTTTTAACTGAGAGCTGGGACGTTCCAACTATGCTATACCGTGAAAATAGCACTGTTATTTTCACATCTCAACCAATGATTGCTGCATTAGTGCCATCATTAAACTGGTATGATGTGTTTGCTAGAATTCGCTTGGTTTTGGTGAAGTGAAGGACTACATTCAACTATTCTGTTAAACAGTACAAAATAGTATTTTGTGTAGGACGAAGACAACTTCCTTAATGAGACAATACATCCGAAATTCTGGAAACGGTACTTGCCTTCTTGTAGACAGTTCATCAGCCGAGTCGTTATCATTGGCACCGATATCATTGTCATCATACGTGTCATCGTATTCGTCATCATACATGGTATCATAGATGACGTCATATTCCTCAATAACCCTGGATTTCATGGCCTTAATGTCACTCTTGTCCTCAAGCACTGACTTGTAGTTTTTATTCCTGAACAAAACAGCAACACAGAGTTCTATCACACATGTACAGATAGGCATGCATGTCTAGAGCATTTTCCACAAACAATTTTTCCCTCTATCTCCTGTAACTTGCACTCTTCATACATTTTCAATCATTTTTGTTCTGTCTGTCAAACAATGTCT
>LD342623.1:13416-30745 GCA_001465055.1 Ptychodera flava | reverse complement strand
CCACACCGGACATCAACCATCTCTTTGTATCTGCCTGATACCCAAGCAACACCGATTGACACCTTATGATTATTCCAACAGACTTCGTTTGGCACCTAATCCAATTGCCTTTGTCTCTTTGCCCGTTGCCTGTCCCGTTTTTGGAGGAGATATGCCTGGATAGGACATTTCAAGGGCATACCTTTACATCCCGGGGACAAAATATAGTGATTTAACCACATACAGTGTTTTCCCCAGGAATTTCTGACAGCATAACGGCTAATTTGCATAACATTTCCATTTACTGTTATGTTAATGATTTTTTATTGTTTTATAAAAAAATTAAGGAGAAGTGGCCACTATGCTTTAATTGATCAGGGGAGAACACTGACATATACAGGTATGTATATTTACAACCGAATAGTTCAAACTTGAGAATGTTCAATGTCATGTGTAGCCCATAGGGTGACTTTGGTACTACATGGTAATTATCAATTAGGTCTGTAGTCTACCTCACGGTGGAGGGACCGTGTCTACCTGTACATACTGATACAAAATCTGGAAGTCCCATTCTGTGGTGACATTGCATTCAGAAGATAAAGTATTCGGCTCACCTTGTCATTTGTCTGTCAAGTTTCTGTAGTGCTGGCGTCAAATTATCTTCCAGTAGACTATTAATGACTTTCTCTGTGTCGAAGTTGTATTCTTCTAGGCATGTCTTCAAAAGACAGACACAGACATTAAAGGTATACAGTCACCTGTGATCTAAATATGCCCATATATGGTCAAACGAGCGTTCTTGGTATTCAAAATGCCCATGCGAGGGCGCTGTTTTTAAAAGGCAGCTACCCGCTTAAAATCTGTGATTGGTTAGATTTTCTCTTTCCATGGTAACTGTGGCAAAATTAGAACAGGTGACAGTATACCTTTAATGGTTGTGCCTAACAGCAGTATGCCCTACTATCTGAATTTGTTATCATTTTATTGAAAGGACAAGCTGATACTCCAGCATGTGTACAGAGCAAGGTATAAACAAAATATAAGGAGAAACAAAGAGTTGAAACAATGGGCATGAACAATGTGCCATGAAAAACCACTCTTTCTGAACATATCGGAAGGAAGACCAACTTCCCCGCCATTCTGCTACATGAAGAACTATGACAGTTGTGTCACTAAAGTTTGGAATGTAGTACAGTCAGGAACAAAATATGCCTCAATGAAATATTTAGAGTGGAGTAACATCTTACAAAGGTGAAATATTCCAATCAAAGTCAGTGGTTTGAATGGAAAATCTTGTACTCACAATTATGAAACCTTCTCCTAAGTCTGGCAGTAAATCTTCGACAGATGAGACCAGAGACTCTAGCTCCACACCGGACACTGTGGCTGCACACGCTCCTCCACCCTGATTGGTCAGATATTGAAAGAACAGAGAAACAACAAAAAAGACTCCTTTCAGAATAAAACACTTTGGTAGTAAACATTCATTTTGAGCAATAAAAAATCGCAAGTAGACATGTGCGATCTATGTGTACCACACTGTAGTTACACTGGTCAATTCATAACTCTTTGACTACGTTTCCATGGTTTTTTCTAGCAAAGTAAGACAGCAAAAAAGACATTTTAACTTCTTTTCTCCATTGCTATTTTTTCGCTATATCAAAGATATGTTTATTGGTCTACAACATGGTGAAACACACGGTCTCTGGCTAGTCACTGCAGAATGCTTGTGTCCAAAATGAACATGAAATGTTGACGTTCAGAAGTAATATCTGAAAATGTCCATGTTCATAACTTAATGTGTATCCAGACACAAAGTAAGTTGTTAACAATACCAATGCATGTAAAGCATTAATATTGTTAGTTGGAAAGCCAAATACAGGGTATTTTACACTTCTTTAGAGGGCAGACATACACAGAAACTTGATAAACACTAAAAACATTGTAAGGGATGAGTTACTGGGCCTTTAACCCTTTCCCTGCCAGATAGTATCACTTCCCCATCAGCCAACTTGGTGAAAAGCAGTATTGAGCCAAAACCATACATACATTTGGCTTGGTCTGTTCCAACAACTTGAGTCCATAAAAATCGTGTTTATAGTATCTGTGATTTCAGGGGCCTTCAACTGTTAATTTTTTTTGTTAAAATGCACCAAATGGGACATTTGTGCTTCACTAGCTTTAACCAACTTGACCTTATGATCAAATATAAACTTGGCAGGAAAAGGGTTATCATTTTTGACAATTGTAATGGTACACACTGTATATTTTCATTTGGCATTACAGGCACACCGGGTGATTATTAAAACCACTATTAAAGTTGTCAACAAATAATTTTACTTTGGTACTTTCAACTTACATATTCAGCATGGTAGGTGGTTTCGCATTCAAAATCTTCAGGAATTGTGTTTTGTTGTGCGCTGGTAGGGTTGGAGATCACCGCGTTCTGTACGGTGGGTTGTTCCTTGGCTGGGCCTTTCCTCTTCTTAAACATAGCTGTGGCTGAGTTCACTGCCTCCAAGATGAAACGTATGCGAGTTTCATCTCTGCATTGATGAGCTTAGGAAGTTATAGGTTTTCATGAAGTGAAGCAATGTCAGTGAGAATATGGAACTATGCAAGATGTCTTAAGGTAGCTACATACCTTTTAGACACTTTCAGATTTTTATTTTTTTCTCAATTGAACACATCCCAAACCCCAATAAAGTATACATTTTCTGAAAGCCCTGATATAGAGCTATCCGACCAAGTACAGTACACGGTCATTATTTGCATAAGAGTCACGTGACAAGCGTTTTGCTGAACCTTCCAAAAACCGGTTTTTCCCGCCTTATGCAAACACGCTGCAAGATTTCCGGTTAGAATTTCTTCATTGACAAGCCTTGACAATATCCTTCAAAACCGTGTCTGCAATTTTTTCCCAGAGGCTCCATTCAAATTATATGGCGTGATAATTAAAATTCCTTGAAAAGCACCTTCATCTAACACCTTTAAGAGCGCATTAAAAAAAAACAAAGGCATATAAAGAAAATCCGAGACACACTTTTGAAGGATATTGTCAAGGCTTGTCAATGAAGAAATTCCAACCAGAAATCTTGCAGCGTGTTTGCATAAGGCGGGAAAAACCGTTTTTTTTTAAGGTTCAGCAAAACGCTTGTCACGTGACACTTATGCAAATAATGACTGTGTACTGTGCTTGGTCGGATAGCTCTATATCAGGGCTTTCAGAAAATGTATACTTTATTGGGGTTTGGGACGTGTTCAATCGAGAAAAAAATAAAAATCTGAAAGTGTCTAAAAGGTATGTAGCTACCTTAAGCACTGGCTGTAGCGGATATGATGTAATGAAGTATTAAGATCACCTAACTGATGATTGAATGCTGAAAAATACTGAAACCAAGGTATTACTCGTGATTGGAGAGTGGTAAGTTCAAGACCTGGGTATCAACATGAGTACCAGAATCACTATCAAAGGATAAAAATTCTGCATGAAAATGTACCATAACCAAGAATGGAGGTATTTATATGATTTTGAGACTCACTTGTATTTTGTTGTTTGAGCCAACAACACGCCCAGTAATTTACTTTTCATTTCTTCTGAAACACAGTCTAGCAATGTATTCACTGCTGTGATTGAGTTTGTGTAAGGAGTGTTACACTATGTGTGTGAATGCTTCATGAACTATACAGCATGTGGAGGGAATGCAGTCAGGAAATTGTAACTGCTTAGCTCGGTTATTCATCCACTCTACTTTCATGGTTGGGATTTAGTTGAGCGCTCACTGTGGTGTCTCCACTAGGTGACTTGCTGCCATACACTGTGAGTTTGAATCTGATCGACAAATTACTGAATTCTCCCTTGATAATTACTTGAAAAATAATGGTTATCGAGTCCTGCATTTTAATTGGGTCAGGTTGGATGATGAAAATAATCATACAACCTATCAATCAATCAATCAATCAATCAATCAATCAATCGATTACTATTGCAATGGTTGATGGAGGGCATACTTTTAAATACCACATCATTATGACAAATAAGGTCAAAGGTCAGCTTTGTGTTATAAAGGATACATATCACCAGTGAGTTGTTGGATCATTTCAACGTCTTCCTGTACACTGTGCATTGTGTTGTACTGACATAGGAAGTGTTTCTCTGACAGCAATGAACTCATCACCTGCAGGTAGTCTTCCACATACACTGCAATGACTTCCTGCTGGCCACTGGAATGCAGGACAGGGAAAGCAACAGTACATAAATTGTGCAACTGAGTGATCACTTGAGGGCGCACTTCGAAAGTGCTCATCTTATGATTCTTGTAGTCTACCGTGACAAATGGACTGAAGAGTATGAGACATTGATAGAGAATATTACCTTTTGGTACCCACATACAAAATATTAAAAACTGGTATCAGTTGGAATACTGCATTAGGCCGAAAATAAAAAAAAATTGTGCTGTTCCGATAAGATAGTTGTCAATAATAGGGTAGGTAGGTCGGCAGGAATTTTTTTACAACAATATTTTTATTTTTAAATATGCATTTTTCAGGGGTTCAGGGCAGTCAAACACTGGCCACAACATTTCGAGAAAAATGTATCATACATATAAAAGGAAAAAAACATAAAAGATATCCTCGTTCAAGCAAAAATCATATATCAAGGAGCAAACGTAAGATTTCACAGGTTTTTTCTTTGTTTTTTTTTAGAACCGTTTACATAGCTCTAAAAAGTTGAGGATCGGCAGGTAAAAAATAAGGTAGGTCGGGTTATCGGAACAGCACAATTTTTGTTGTTCAGCCTAACCAAAGTCTGAATGAAAGCTAATTATGTATACAGTAATCTGAATAAACAACAGAACTATAGAAGTTTTACTACGGTCACTCCACAAATGACCATGGTTTTACCTACGGCGGGAGGGGGGGTCTCGATGCAATTGAAGTTCACTTTTTGCACACCCCCTGTGATGGAAACATTCTCTTCATGTCTTACCTGTTATCCAGCATTGGTTGCAAGCAGCATGTAGATACTATCAGGTGACAGAGCTTGGCCAGGGATTTCTTGGCTTGAGATAGTTTAGATTTTAACGTGGTGTACAGACTGCAAGGACAAAGTATTCATGTCAGAACAACACCATCACGGTAACACTTGAATGGACATTTCAGTGCTTTCCTACACTATTTTACAGGAGAAAACACAAGAGAAATTCCGTAAAAAGACCAAAAATTGAAAGCCAAGTTTACCAAAACTCGTACTTGTGGCTATCTTTTGTGTTTGAACATAGAACCTGATTATTGAAATCTTTGTTGCTGCTCCTGAAAGTTTCTACTCCAGACAAGTCATTGAGAATACTTTTATCACAGTGTAACTGCTAGCATTTAAATATGCATTAGCAAAATTTTCGAGACTTAGTGAACGACAGTACAAATAGTCACCATTATTGTACTTTAATGTTTTCCATCAGGATTGGAGGGGCATGCTGGTAAAACAGGACAGTAAAACAATAAACCTGTTGTTGGTTGCTGTGATATTTACCTTGGATGATCGGCTTTCCTCTTTTTCAGAGATTTTTCAACCTCAGGTATTATGATTTCATAGAAATTTGCAATTCTATGGAAAAAAAATAAAAAAATTTGTGAATAAATTATATCAATGGATACACAGTCTACACCAAGACCCATTCATACCTCAATGTCTGGATTTTTTTATGTAACACTTACTACAGATGTGTAAGTTTTATGTTTGAAAGCCCTACACAAAGTTTACAGGTGATTCCATCACTGGGGCTGATGACTAGATACCAAAATATCATCTTTATGGACATTAATCTTAAGCCATGACATAAGCAAACATATATGTACCACCAAAACAAATTGTGATGTACCATGAATGATATAAAATGTTTGTGATAAGTGCAACAACCGACAAGTTTGATATGGAAACATGAAACATTTATCCTTATCATCTGGGATGAAAAATACACATGTTTGATCACGTCTTCAACAGACTTTGTCTCTGGAAGTTTATCATTACCTGGAGACCAGCGTGTGTCGATGCAGTACCCTACACGCTGGTGGGTAGATTTCTAGGAATGCAAGCAGGGTCAAGCCAATGTCACACAGGTAGAATACGATGTCGCGAAACTCTTCTGTGCTCAGAGAATCCACAGTTCTGATCAGAAAAACAAAAAAGTTGGTCAGTTGAATGTGGCATATTGCCTTGAAACTGTCAAGCTGTTGATAAAAATCTAGTGAACAATAGGAATATCTTCAAGCTGTTTTACTGTTGAGTCAATGTTATGATACAGATGAACAATGCCTTGCAAAGCAGAATAATGTAGGTGTCATGATGAAGATCAATTTACTCATGATGATAAGAATTAACAATGCAAACTTTTCTATCCTCCGCAGCTTGTGACCTCTCTCAAATTTTGCGACAAAATTGCTTTTTTGATCTAAATGGAAAAACAGACTATGAAATTAAGTAATATGGGGAAAGTAAACTCGATTCACTAGTTTTAACCTTTTTCATTGCAAAGTACATGTACTTGAATAATATTAATATTTTATATGACAGTGTGCTTTGCTTTGTTGAAAATCTCTGCTCTGACATGGCCTCACTGCTTGAGTTGAAATGATGTTAGAGGTAACTTTGCACTCACTGCTTGGGTTTGGATGTTATTTTCTGAGGCTCTGTCCCAGTGTCTGATAGCCCACATTTGGTCTTAATACCATCAAATACCTGTAAAAGGCAAGTAAAAGATATTGACATGTACTATGGGATGTGTTTTGGTTTATGACACAAATTGCAGCAGAACTCTAGAGTATCTTTACAATTAAAGGACGCGCAGCTCTAACTTTTGATGATTGTTTTATAAATTTTATTTTTCATGTCAATTGCAAATTCTTGTTCTACTCTCAAGACCAAGTTGACATCCAAAAACTATTATGCTTGTCAACAAAGTGTGTAAGTGTGTAAAATGCACCATTATTGCTTACATTTGAATTCCAGTCAGGACCAGAATTCACCTGTATAACAATAAAGTCTACACTTGTACTGGCTCAACTGACAAACTGAATACCGTGTATGTAGAGATGCTTTGGGAAGTAGAATAAGAAACCATAGTTGACAATGATTTACAAAATGCCACTATCTAATCGCCATCATGTGATGTACAATATCTGCAGTGGAAATCTCTCTCAAGTGCGTGTACAATCACCATTCTCTCTGCATTCACCGTCACAAAAGCACAAAAGCAATGATGGTCACAAATTTCTCGTGCCAACAATGAACACTGCCTACCTGAAGGAAGGTGGGTACAATGTCGCCAAGGTCGTCTTCATACTTTGGTTGCTGCGTGAAGATGTTTGTCAGCATCTTGTTCAAGAGGGCATGGTTGCCTCCGTAGAGTACACAGAGATCAAACAGTTTTGGAATATCAAAGAGGAAGTTTTCGTAGATGATCTCACCAAAGGCACTGGGAGTGATGTGATGTTCCTAGAGAAAATGTATAAAACGATAAAAGGCTTGGCGCATGATTTTCATCGATGACTTTAGATTAACATGTTGGAGTGTGACAGGTGGAATATATTTAAGATGTAGTGTAGTGTGTAAGTGTAAGATGTTATGTAGAGGCAAAAGTGTCCATGTGTCACTGATGTATATTTTAGCAATGGTGTACCAAAAGTCATTGATCTAGACTATATATGGGTGACAGCACCTTAAAAAGTCATTGATGTACCAGTCTACAGTAATGGGTAGCAGAACCCCAATGTCATTGATGTATATGGGCAACAACACCCTAATGTCATTGATGTCTAAATGGGCAACAGTGGTATCAATTTCTTTGATGCATGTGGTATATGAGCAACATTCCTGCTAAATGTTATCCATACATATGTACACACTTTCTATTAGCCGATGATTACAATAATACAGTTGTACTGCCATGGAAATGTGTGATTGTATGGTGAACAAGAAAGATACAATATACAATACTGAATCCTGCTAGCCTGTCTACACCACGTCAACAAAGTTTCAAATCGCTCCCAGGATTGCAAATGTACAATTTCTATGATGTAACTTACCTGGGATTCTTTATGTGTGGACATTCTGAGGAACGTCATAAAAACCAGCCTGTGAACAGCTTTTTGTTGCTCCATGGCAGACTGTGGCAGCCTAGTCACATGATCAAACATCCTTGGAGCATAGCGTAAGTAGGAATCTAAACACTGATGTAGTGAATCATCAAAGAGAACCTAAAAGAAAGAAATATGTTACAGTTTGTTTGAGGGCGCATATTGTCAGTTGGATTTATTCCTCTCCTAGAAGCTATTTGTGGTTTATACTTATAATCAGAGCCAGTGTGATGGTACATTGGACCTTAGGTAGTATATGCACTGTGAAATCAAAAGATTTAAAGCTTTTGTTCAAACTAGCCTCAATTAAACTTTCAGCCATACTCTTACCAAATCAACAATAAAATCCGGGGTCACCATGCTAAGTAGAGAAACAAATTATCCAACATTTGCCTATATTTATAATTCAAAATGGCCGCCATCCATATGTTAACTCTCCATGTATGGGGAAAAAATAAAAGTTTCAATTTTCAAAAGACTACGAGGGTGAAAATTTGTCTTACTCAAATAGCTTTAAAATGAATCCCCACAAATGGTAGATCAGAAAAGAATTGTATTATTTAGGAGCTTTCCGTATCTTTCCCCGAGGCACTTTCTACCGTAATGAAATGCATGTGCAAGATATATTTCAATGACATGTCCACAGGCCTTGGAAGGGTTCATGACATGGCTTACACAGGGTACATCACAGAGGTCAAAGTTCACATTTCTTCATAAACTCACCTGACACCAAAATTTCTGATGCGATTGGTGAAGCAGCCAGTGGAGATCTTCCTCAATGTTTGATAGTATGTCAATCCATTCCTCCAATGATGCTGCATCATTAATATCATCAGGGGGCGGCTTGTACTTGAGGAAGTCGACCTCTTCAATAAATTTGCGATTCTACGAAGGAAAGAAGATAATGAGGTGAGGTTATTGTCAAATATACTTACCGTGAATTTACTACACGCCCTGAGAAAAGTGAAAAGTACAAAGGGGAAGTTTTAGACCATACTGAATTATGTAAATTCATATATTTGTATATTAATTGCCTCCTATATCTACAAAAATGTAAAGTCAATTTTACTTCATATATTAAAAACCATGCATATTAGTAATTCTTACTTCACCTCTCAATAAAGTCTGAGGAGAACCCTACTGCGGCACATTGAGTTTTGTTGGTTAAATGGAAAAAAATTAACATTGTTTTCAATATTGCAATGAACATTGAAAAGGGGTTCACTGTAAAGAGCATCACTGAGTTGCTGTTGTTTTTTCACTCTGAATACTCCTGTAAACCCTTTTTCCAGCCAGGTGTGTAACCTACCATCTGATAAGTCAGTAAAGTGCAGCATTGAGCCAAAACATATTGTATATATTAACCTAATTACTTACTTGGCATATATGTCATGGTGGGTCATATCAAAAAATATGTTTACAGTACCTATGTTTTGAGAAACCTTCAAATTTTTAAAGCCACAGTAATGCTAACTTTTGATGATAATTTTTAACATGTTTATTTTGAATGTGAACCATAATTCCTTGTTCTTCTCCCCAAAGAATGTTGATATACACAGTATTCAGCTTGTCAACTCAGCCCATATGTGTAAACTGCATTGTTATTGTTGGAAACTGACTTCTGGTCCAGACTACAATAACCATGCATTTTACACATATAGACGATAAGTTGACAAGCTTAATAGCGGGTGTTTCAACATTCTTTGGGGAGTAGAATAAGTAGTTGCCATTAATTTATAAAATAAAAATAATGAAAAAATCATCGAAAGTTAGCAGCACTGGGGCTGTAAAGTCTCTGTTTACAAATGAAATATTAGTTATCCATGCCATGGGATATGCTACGCTACACTGGTTTGGCCAACTTGAACTGACAGAGGCAGAATATGGGTTGAAACATAAAATAAAGATCTAGCTTGTCTTGTTGATGGTTGTTCTGACAAAATGAAATCAATAAAAGATAGACTGTGACGAGTAATGTGATATCTAGATGTGCATGTATATCTGCTTTCTTGAATTCAAAATTTCTCAGGCAGGTTTGAAAAACAAATATTTACTTTGCAATATTTGTTTCAGAGAACAATTGTAACACTGCCTACAATCTTATCTGTATTTTCCCTGAACTGTGTCTATCACCATGGTAACCAGCAAAACTTACCAGAGCCTCCACCTCCTCAACTCTGCCACCTTTCTTTGTTTCTATGGTGTATTGTTCATCCAGAGGTGTGGCCGGTGTGCTGATTGTTGCTATGTTACTGGCCATCTTTGTCAATCGAGGAAGGAAGCAGAGTCCAGCAACTGTGAAACCTGGTGATAAAGTAATGTTAACAAATTCAAACACTATACCTTTTTGTTGTTGTCGTCAGTTTCTATTAATCAAGAATTTGGTTACCTGGCTTCTCGGCACCTTGTAACATTTTAGGAAGCTGCTGATAAAACCTCAAATATGATTAACAGATCCACGGTATATCAAACACGTTAAAAATAAACCTATGATATAGCTTTCAAGTATCATTCTGCATACAGTACTAATCCTTTGTGAGTGTCTACTTCTTCTATCAGATACATTTATCACGTCTTAGCTCCATAAAGTATATAATGTAGTAATTATAATTATTACATGGATTGTCATGAACCAGCAAATTCACTGCTATGATTTTTGCCATCTTAAACTTGGTGGCGACCTACTGCCTGTGACTGCGCGAGGACTACCCGGGTCAAGTGCGGCCTTTGCAAGTATGTAATTTAGTTATATTCCAATGTAGCAACTTACATCAAGCATAAAGTGCTAAAGAGTAACCACAAGCCCATTTTTTTTCCAATGATCTTCTTTTGCAAATCCAACACAACTCTGTCTTATGCATTTGCCGTGATTCACATGGAGGTACAAGTGGATACCGAGAAATTCGCTCGCATATGCTTTTACTACTGTAGCTCCATCATCCATGATTCAATTGACAACTGTTTTGCTCGAGCAGCTCAGTCTAACGGCACATCAAAGTCATACAAAAGCAAACCATACGGCTGGGAACTCCTCGGAAATTTCTTTTGGTCTGTAGCTGCAGTACGGTAGCTCGAGGTTTTGCCTGGCCGGATGCCGTCCGACCATGGATGTATGCCTTTTGGTACTCCATGGTCCGACCAAGGCAAAACCTCGAGCTACAGTACATATCAGTGTCACCGTGGTCGAGTGAGCCACAGTCGCTCGAGAGCTATTCAGCTCTGGGACTATTCGCCCCATAGACGAGTATATAGAAGCATATTTCTCGCTTCTGTATACTCGTCTATGGGGCGAATAGTCCCAGAGCTGAATACATGTAGCTCTCGAGCGACTGTGAGTGAGCCTTGCTCAGGTTGCTGCACGAACAGGTAGCACGGCTACTTCTTATACTTGTTGAGAAAAAGACAAGCATTCCCTTTAACAAATACACTGCTTATGGAAAAAAATCACGCTGCATTTATTAAACGTACCTTTACTTAGCCAGCTTTCTCCGTATGTCACTTACTCAAGTTCCTTATCTCGCGAGCGTTCGTTACATTTCATGTTGCAAGAGCAACCAGGACTTTTTCCGGGTCACTACAATGCCTTGTGGGTAATATTGAGGCATCCTGCCGTAAGTGGCGCTGTTACACGGTGAAGAAGTGCGCCAGTCCATGGTGCAGTAGCAGGATGTGCATGCCATACATAATGTTGACCAAGAAGAACCCTGGAACACATCTTCTTTCTTTGACCAAATATTGAAAACAATAACAGTATCAAAAGATTAGCATTTTGCAGGAATTGAAAATGATAACAATGCAACATCGGGCATTAATCCTGTATTTTGTCACTTCCTTTGCAAAATACAGAGTTTTGAATATTAGAAATTTACCTACTCTAAATAGGGTTGAAATTTATCACTCGAATTTTACCTTTCTTCATGGATGAAAACATTGTATTTCACTTCTATTGTGATGGATAAAGATGATGAATAAAACTGGTGATTTTGTGGCCAGATGCAGTCTACCTTATTGTACGACTTTGGCGAGTTTTGTAAGGCATTTCCCACAAACTAATTATAACTTTCTCCGAGTCAATAAAGCTGCATTCGTTGCATGAACAATGCAACTTCACAAGCAACATGGGATTATCAGTGTCCGTGCCTTCCTAACGGGTATGAGGGGTGTTCAAGAGAAGTTAAATACAATTTTTTTTCCTCTGACCATTTCGTTTCGATGGACGAAATTTTGGAAGCCTTCCGTGAATATTACCGGACGAAAATGCAGACGGAATATACAACGTTACAGCAGAGCATTTGAAATTTGTCCACTCAAATATCCTTCTACTGCTTGCGGGATAGTCTAATGCGAATCTTTCCAATGGTCACTTGCCTTTTCGTCTTACCGAAGGCATTTTGGTATTATTAAGCATAAAACAAAACTTGCCGCTGATATTTTCAAATATATTGTCTAATTGTGTTTGCAACTATACTTTCAATGGTGCTAGAGTTTATTATACTTGAAAGGTCTCACAATCGTATGACTCCCATTATCTGCAGTTCGTATTCAAAAATATTCATTTTACTGACCTTTGTATCTTTGCCTTCAAAGAAATGTTAACTAGAATACCACCAGCAAATGTGTTCCGGTGTTCATTTGTTTTCTGGACGCGCCCATCAAAAGCCTTCGATTGCGTGAGTCACTTCAGTGTAGGAGCTTGCTGGTAGGAATGTCCCTCGCAATGTTGACAGATTACTTTGTTTTCGGTACCCACTTGCCTTATGTTCTATGGGGAAATTCGATGCCTGATTGGTTGCCATAAGGTACCCACTTGCCTTATGTTCTATGGGGAAATTCGATGCCTGATTGGTTGCCATAAGGTACCCACTTGCCTTATGTTCTATGGGGAAATTCGATGCCTGATTTGTTGCTATAAGGCAAGGGAGGAGTGTTTTATCCTTGCCTTTTTGATATTGTCATTATTGATTTAATTTAGAAGCTTGGTGAAACTAATATTGGCTGCAATCTTTGTGGTGTTTCAGGAAACCCCCCCCCCGATTACTGTTGACGGCACATTGCCTACTGAGCTACCGTGTTGACCTTATCATGATATGAAATCAGTCGGTCAACATCTCGCGATATACTACAGACGTAAAAAAAGATAAAGATATCGTCATTACGATGCGAAATGTTGACCGACTAATTTAATCCTGTAATAAATAAACACGATAGCTCATTAGACAGTTATTACTGACAAACGGTAGCGTGTGATCAATCGATCACGGGTTTGTACTAGTTAGTCGAGTAAAGGGAGATGAGGCTATTGATAGAATTTATATCTTCATTGAAGATATCACAGATATCATTAGAGAATACCTGACTTTTGAACTTGTCTCTGCCCCACACCTTTGGACCGCTTCTTTTTCATATGAGGTCATTGTACTGAGGGGTTGCTCCGGCAACGATTATGCCGGCTGTCCATTTGAAATATATTTGCGTATATATCCTTATTATCGTCCATTCACTTTCTCCAAATCATCGAGTCACAGTCATATCTGTTGTGGGACGACGAACAATGTTGGTCGGACATGACCTATAAGAGCGGACGTGTCAAACACGTAGTGGCCCTGAAGTAAGGTGACACTGAAATAGTCTGGATACGTTCACCTATCAATTACGATTTACCGTTATTGCTATCGTCAGCTTAAAAGACTGCCCAATATAAGTTCGTGCACAGTGTCTTAAGGAGGCTCGATCATGAGCTAGCCTCGGTCAATAATTGTAAAGCCAGGATTTACACACCCTTGAACTACATTACTTAGCACATAATGAACTTGAACGATACGTTAATACTACAACGAGACACCTTGTGACGTTAGATTACTCCCAAAAAATGGCGCACAACAGTCTCTTCAACAATAAGACCGTCCCTCACTCAGCCCATGCGATATGTAAATCAACAGTTGTACAATATTTTCGAAGTAACCGAAATGAACAGATGGTTGCAAACAGTCGGATACACTTTGTTGAGGTTTTGTCGACATAACTGGTGGTAGTACATATATGATGTATAAAATATTTTAGACAAACTCTTACCACTTTGGACAAAAGGGAGAAAATCTGCATTGAACAAACTCGTGTATCAGAAAAAAAGGTTTACTCGGTTCATTCGTTCATTCATTCGATCACCAACCTGATGGGTTGGATTGAATATATAATTGTACTCCCTCAATACATGGTGCACGTTTTCGAAATTTCAGTGGGTTTGTTCCTGGTACTTTTAGCCTACTATTTATGACTACTTTAATCACTAAACAGTTGCAATGAGTTTTTGACTCCACAATAACTCCATCCTGGTCCTCCATTAGTATTCGTGCTGTAGTACAGATTGCTTAAATTATCTTCTTACCAACTTTCAATCCAGTTTCCTGAAGCAGATGCTATATGTATAATCTCTACAATTATACATTAACATTTTGCTGTTATATAGTTTTTTCCTAGTTCAATTTTGTTACGTAGTGTAAATGAACTTCAAGTTGTTAACAAGGAATATCGGCATTGAGGTACCTACATAATCTTCCGTGAAAAAGGTTTCACGTTATACAGGAATTTGCATCCACAAATGCCAAAACATATACCTGAGTTTAAGTATTTCGCAAACAAACAGAACTTTCTGCCATAAAGTTTGCATTTGCGTGGAAAGCATTTATCAGATCACTGTCGCAAACTCTTGCTGAGGCGAGAAGTCGACTTACCCACAATGCATTTCAATATGTCGTTTGACCCTTTAGAATAAGACAAAAGCAATTTAAGGTAGCGAGAATTAGCACAAGTATTTTCAGTTTAATCAGTGACATGTTCCTAAATTGTTTGAAAGAAATCTACTTGTCTTCTTTTGTCGATATGTCTTTTTGCACTTCGTCTGAGACACTTGGCAAATCTAACCTCACCATCAATCCATAGCAATCGTGTCCTAGCAACAATTTCCTTTGCCCTCACAGGAGCATGTTTGTCCATACTTTCAATACAGAATCGTATTTTATGACTGAAGTGTCTAAATGATCACTTGGCAGCATTTGCAGTCACATACTGGTGTTATACATCAGTAGTTGTGACCTTTATATCGAGTTTACCGTCAGCATAGAAAAATTGATTTTGATTAGATTTGACATACTATAGCAGGTCTGATATGAAGTGACCCTGTACATGTGAAGTTATGCCAATCTTATCATCAAACTTTGGTATAATTAAGTTATGGACATTTCCAAATTCATGAATTGGGCTACCTGCATGATGTTGAGTAAGACATTTGAATTTAAAAAACTGCCGAATAATCAGAGTCGTTTACGTTAATATTCACTTCATTGGACTTGATTAGCGAACAGACTCAATAGCTTTTACAATGGCATGGTTTACAAAATCAGGGAAGAACGGAGTATCTAGGCAGGAGGTGTAGCATCAACGAAGTTTTGTTGGGATAAGAATGTTGAGAACTAATTAGAAATTCACTAATATGAAGATAAGCTGAAAATTAGAATTTCGGGACCATCAAATTTTCAACATAACAACAGCTGAGTATGATCTATGATAGCAGACGCCAGACAGATCTCAATGTATCCATTGTTGATATGTACCCTAATTACCGTGCAGACGTTCGTTCAATATGCAAATGAGCTATTTATCAGATTATCATGTTCCCATCAAACTTTCAGACGGTATAAATAAACATAAGTATGATCAATGAATCTCAGCGATCAGGGCAAATTCGCTGCACCATGTATTGCTTTTTACAGAAATCGAAATCGTAAATATGCAAACGCGCGAATCAGTACAATGTCGACTGATTTTGGGGGAATCGAATTATGAAAAGCCAGTTTGGCACAATCTAATCTATTAACACTGCCACTACAAATAAAGCTGCGAAGAATATGGTTTATTACTTAGAAATATGTTCTGCCGCAATATGCATGTACCAATTTACTGTAATGCAATTATTTATTCGTGCAAGTACTTCCCAGAGATAACATTTCGTCTTTATCAACACGATTCATGCATAGATATTTTGATGGAATTTTAACAATTCTAAGACGAAACATATCGATTTTTCAATTATGATACATTAGTCGTGAAGGCAAATGCTTGTCATGATTGAAAATGTTTGTTGTTTCAGTGAAACAACGAATCAGTAAACCATAGTGTTAAGTTTCTCTACTGCGCTTTGCCTTGGCAGCGTACTACTTATGAAATCCCAACATAAAAAATATGACACGAATCCATTTATATTCAACACCAATAATACCTTATATGCCATAAACGTATTACATTATGATTGCCTTATTTACTTTTGAAGTAAAATGGTGACACGTTGTTGTCGGTAACGAGCGCTCTTTGACAAATAGTCTTAACAAATATAGCTGATGATTTTTTGCTCTTGCCAAATTGTTAATGGGGAAGTTCACCAAGGATGATTTTTACATATGTGGTAGCTCTGTGGTCATTTACCCAGGAAAAACTATTTTCACCATTTATAACTAGCAAGATTTTTTACAAAAACGGTAAAAATAGTACAGGAAGTTGCCCATGTAATTTGAATCATGGGAAAAAAGCTCCAAGCTTGGAGCTTGCATAATGTGATATGGAAGGGACCATCTACGGACGGGTATGGCCCCCACATTGTCCACTCACAGTAACACAGTAGTAAACAGCAACACAAAATCTGACAGTGGACAGTTCATTATAAGTGAATCATTGTTAGTTATGAATGGCGAAAATAGCTTTTCCGGGGTAAGTGACCACAAAGCTAGCACATATGTAAAAATCATCCTTGGTGAACTTCCCCTTTGACACTTCCAGTCGTGTTTTACTCCAAACAGAGACAACAGAAAGTATCAAATTTAGTTGCACTTCATCGTCTATCGATATCGTTGTGTTCCTTTAAAATTCACTACAGGAAATTATTCTGCGTGCATCAATATTTTTCAGACGACTTTCCTACACGTACAATAGATTGACAAAGGCACCCTGCGTTACAACAAATCTGCACAGATCATTCGTTATCATGGAAATGTTGATGGGTCTCTCAAACTGATCGTGGTAAAGATAGCCTTGGAAAACGCCCTTGATATCGAAGAGCGCCACCTGTCCACCACTCCAGTCACATACACATATGATATCACGGTTGTCCACGTATAGTCCGCGCGGACCGCGTAAGATTTGCTTTCCGAATCTCCTCAGCGCC
>LD342621.1:134187-178031 GCA_001465055.1 Ptychodera flava | reverse complement strand
TCGTTGACGAAAATCTGTATTTTATTCACTTACATACGGAGATAATAAATTATAAAAGTGGCTGTTCTGACATTGTTATTACAATTCCTATGGCGTATACAGGGGTAGTAGCTGTACCAAACTTGATGGTTTTGGCAGTAATTTTGTTCAGTATATCAACTTGCAAGGACCTTCTTTTACTCGCTATAGCATATTGGAATGTCTTTCCAGTATTGAGCTTGCCAACGCAGTCAGTGTATGTGTGCTGTTCATTTCTATCGCTGACAAATGAATTTAAGTCTGGACCTTATTAGATCGTAGACAATAACAAACACATGTACAGGCTGTGTTGACAAGTTTGATGTTGTGTTTCAGCATGCTGTAGGGAGATAACATGGGACTGTATATGGGATAGGAATATTTAAAAAAGTTATCAACAGTTGCGCAGCTTCTGTCCTCTGTTTCAATGTCTACTCGTTGTTTTCTTCTCCATTATGCATTATGACATTCATACTATTTTAGATTTGTTTCCAAAATAACAAAATTATTAACTTTATTCCATGATTATTTTAATCATTATAATGATTAAAGGTATTGATTGACAAACAATGTTTTTCAATAATTATTAGGGACCTTACTGGGCCTGGGCCTACATTGGTTACATTTTTCTTCTTGTTCTTCAGTATTTTTCAGTACTTTTTTGTCACTCCTAGTCTCAGAAACTGCTCATATCATTTAAAAATTTCTCACCTCGTTGGGGGGGGGGGGGCGGTAGGGAGTCCTTGTGCATGGTACATTTGGACATCACTTGATGTCATGGCATGTTTTCAAAAAATACAAATTCGCTTCAAATCTCTTGTGTAGAATGCTTCCACCAATACACCATTTGAATTGAAATTTTGCTCCGATTATTATCAGTGGGAGTGCTAGCAAGTTTGTGAAAGGCGTTCAAATGGGTCGTGCGCTTTTGCAGCAATATTGCCATATGCAAAAATCTTATTACAACCATAATATTATATGAAATAATATCACAAATCTTTATTAGAACCAAAAGACTAAATATATACATGTATGACACCAAAATTTCTAGCCAATTTTTGGGATGGCCTTCGATGACCTATGACTTACTTTCACGTAGCTCAGTAAGTACAAGGGCATGTTTGGTGTTTGAGGAATTTTGATCAGCATGGGACTAAACGTTTTCTTCCCAATCCAGGACGACTTTGGATGACCTTTCAGCTATTTTCATGTATCTTAGTAACAACAAGAGTCTGGACTTCGTTTTTTCTCGCACATCGACAATTATGCAACAGAAACCTTTTCCCAAAATGTTAGGAAGACGTCATACATGGCACAAGACCACTAATTTACTTCCGGACGAAGATAGTTTGGGTTAAAAATAGTGCGCAAAATTTAAGTTTTGATACCATTGATGCTTGTTTGGTTTGGACTTTAACTTGAATTATTATGGAAAAAGTATTTTTCTGTTCGAATCAAAATGCAGACTGTTGTGAATGATGGCTGTAGCATTCTGTGGTAATTTACGGAGTTATGAGGCCCATGGAAATCATGCATGAATTTTTGCAAAAACACCACCGAGGGCGCTATTTTCATCTCTAACAAAAATTTTCCGTTGACTTCCCCACGCAAAAATTCATCATTAGTCAAGGTGACATTGACCTAATACCAGTCAAAGGATTCGTTCCGCTGAATGTTTTAAAATAGGAAAATTGAGCTCAACGCTACTGTGGTGGCCTATGGGAAATCAATTAGTGTACCGGTCTTGTGCCTAATTGACGGCCCAAAGGAAACCCTATGGCTGAACATATTTCAATGCATATGATCTTCTCCTATGGTAAAATAGACAATCTTTTGCACTTTCTGTCACCACGTACATTATTAGGTAATATGGAGTAATGTGAAAACCAAATCACACATCAATTTTGATAAACTCGGGGGACCAAATCTCTGATGGCGGCCATTTTTGACACCGTCAAGAATAGGGGTATGTCATAGAATTTGGTCAATTAATTTGCTAACTCTACTTAATTTGTCAAACTAGAGTTATGAGGCCTATTGAAATCATAACAATGAGTCTGAATTTTGGCGAAAACGCCACCGAGGGCGCTATTTTCTTCGCTAACTGAAAATTTTCAGATCCCCTATACGCAGTGCAAACCTCACTCTACTACATCCAGAACTTTAAAGTCTCCCAACCCAGTATTTGTATAGTCTGCCTAATCTTCGCACAGTCGTCTCTTCTTCGTATTTCAATGACGTCATTATGCGCCCAAGTGTTTTATGTGATGGGTCAAATTAAATGCAGTCTTAGAGTCAATTTCTAGAAAATGTTCTATGCTAGACATATAGATGGCCAAACAGAAAATGTAACTTCACGAACGCGTCAAAGGAACTATATGCCGAGTCCAATATCGCCGCGCATCTGGCGCTAATACACTCATGCATCCGAACATCCAGTTCACTTTCGTTTGGTTGCCTGTGTGTCTTGATCGATGGGTGGATGGGTTGATGTATGTATGTGTGTATGTATGTATGTATGTATGTATGTATGTATGGACGAAAGACGGACGGACGGATTTGCGGATGCATGCGTAAATGCATCGCTGGATGATGCATGGATGTAAATATGCATGTGTTTCATGCATGATGGTCCGAGTTTATTATAGGCCATTGAACATGCCTTGTACGCGTCATATTATGCATATTATTTGATCTGCAAGATTCGAGAAATCAACATTGCACGTAGACATTTCGATTATTTGTGATGGTAAGTGATATTTGTATGTTGCATGTTTCTGTTACCGCGTCAACCATCAGAGTGATTTCACACTCGAGGATAACGAAGACACTGGTTTGGCTACGCCGTCGGGCGGGCAAACAAGAACGAACTCCGGATGTCCCGTACTGTAAGTGTACTTTGCTTTAAATTACCGCAGGGAAATCCGTAGACTGAAAGATTCAGTCGCAGTGCGCCGGAGCGCCCGCACACGACTGAATCTTTCAGTCTAGGAAATCCGAAAACGTAATTTTTTTTGCAATTAAAGGAATTGTGTAAAGATAATACTACTGTAAATATATAATTTACATAAGCTCGGAACAGGAGACAGTGAAAATATTGAAGGAGAATTCCAATGATATAGCATTTTTCCATCGTCTGATGTCTAGTGATTTTGTCGTGGCTCAATAAAATGCCAAAGACAAATATGTAATATTTGTACAAGGCAGTCTTGGAAATACTGACTGTAATTAATTTACTCCTGTGTTCAATTTTGCAACATGTCGTGATTAAAAACCATCTCAGGCTTAACTCAAGACAAAGAGGTGTTACTGTATACAATAAAAAAATACTCAAGATTTCAGTACTTTTTTCACGGGTACAAGGCGATTTAAATAGCCATCCTGAAAGGATTGAACGACGTGGCAAGGCGAATTTAACCATATATACTGGTACACCAGCGTGTAGCGTTTAATATCAGTTATACCACTCTCCGCCTCGTGCCCATTGTTCTAACCATGCTCTCTAATTTCCATAACCGAATATTTTATTATATACCACCTGGCTTTCTTTTGTTTAAAAAGTGTCCGATTTACAAGTTCTTTTGTTTAAAAGTGTCCGATTTACTAGTAAATCGGACAGTTCTTTTGTTAAAAACTGTCCGATTTACTAGTAAATCGGACACTTTTAAACAAAAGAACTTGTAAAATGGACACTTTTTAAACAAAAGAAAGTCACGTGGCGACGAGTAAAAAAAACAAATGTGAGACATTATACCAGAAGAAATTTATTTCACCATTAAGTACAGAGTAAAGACACTTTAAAAGAATCACCGGACTGAATTAATTTTGCACGACAGTACATCTCAAAATCAATTACTGGCCACATGGAAATAACGGCATTGATTGCAAATATCACTTCAGTGTTAAGGTTATTGTTATCACGATCATTCGAAGCTGAAATTTAAGATTTCAAAGTCAGTTATCAACACTGAATGTAGAGGTTTCAGTCGCCTTTGGTAAAGTTAAATCTAGCTACAGGCAAACACACACGCAGTACCACAGTCATTGTGGATCTACACGTATTTTTTTTGTACTTGCAGTTTCTGTTGCGCCTTTCTCTGACGTGGCTGTGTAGCTTGGTCTTCCGATTGTGGCCGTTAGCACTGGCGTGACAGGGGGACTTTTCTTTTCCATCTTTGGCTTTGGTAATTGAAGTGCACCGGATACAGCTTTCATTTGTACTTCATCCGCCATATCGATATACGTAGAGCGACTCGGCAATTGCGTGTATGCTGCTCAAAGTTTTCGACACAAATGAGCAAAGCGTGGCTCTAACGTCGATCTGCAAACACCTTTTCACTTCATTCGACCAACCAATCAATCAAACTTAATTCATACAATTCAAATCAAACCAGGTGCTCAACCACGTCATCGCACTACAATAGCAACACATGTCAACTTTGTTTTATCCAATCATGGGTTATTTTTTTTTATACTTCCGTTCAACAAGGTGTCAAAACGCGTCAATGTTTTCTTGCCAAAGTTTCAACTTGCACTGCACTAAAATTACAAATAAAAACTTTCGGCGTGCAAACAAGGCTCTAAAACTCGGCAAATTCGTGGTATAACACGGTCAGCGAACTCGTAGTCGGCGGTTTACGGAATTTAACGGTACAGTTTGCCATAAAACTCCTCGGCCCTGCGGGCCTCGGAGTTTTACTGGCAAACTGTACCGTTAAATTCCGTAAACCGCCTCCTACTCGTCCGCTTACCTATAGAAATATTTGCGAAAGGGTAGCGGATAGCCTCTAAATAAGTCTTAGTCGGGCATTTGTCAGATAGGGTAGGGGCTTACACACGGATGTAAAGCACTTTCAAAAATCCTCTGAAATCAGGGGACTTATACACGAGCAGGAGTTATACTCGGACGAGTAAGGAAATTATTTTGTTGGTGACCTACTGATAACCCTTTCAAACTCAGAGATGTATGCAAATTTTGATAGTCGCCATGACAGCAACTTTCTTTCGGCACATGACACACTGTAGCTGTGCCTTGGACCTTCTGTAGAGAGGAGAAACTAAAGTCTATGTAACAGTGATTGATATATTATGAGCAGAACGCAATGAAAATGCATTTTCACTGGCCATCATTTCCTCTGCCTGTCATCAAAGTACATCAGTTCAGACATTGAAACTTTATTACGGTCGTCTTTGTAATTTGCATAACAAAGTCATAGCCTTTCTGTGTTCAGCTGGGTTTGACTGCATTTAGCTCGTCCCAAAGTAACGGACATCGCACACCAAGCATTTCATGTACCAGGCTTTGGTAGTCCATGTGGGCTTCCAGTTCATGGAATTAAGTAGCCCCAGGGAAAAGTTAGTAGTCTGTGGACGTGGGAGTACCGCTAATTCCGAGCCCTGAAGTCACTTTAATCGTGTTACTCTAAGATGTTCTTTATATGCACATATTGACGGAACATCAAATGCGTCATCGACAATTAAAACATCCAGTTTATTAAAAGCCATTTTGGGTATAGCATCGACGAAAACAACGTACATGTAATACTATAGTTTCCAAGTTGATTGGGAACAAAACAAGATACAGTACGTTAGAATTGTATTGAGAATAATTTAGATAGTTAATACATTATTAATTGTTTTGAAGTGTAATTTAAAAGAACGGACATGACAATACCACATGATGGGCATCATTACAAGCCATAACCAACGTGTTTATTTGGGTACCGCCCTGCGCAGAGACATAAAAATATCTTATACGAAATTCCGTGGGCGGCTGCGTGGTCGTAGGAACCAGACTACGTGGTCGAACAAACTCGAGAAATGAAGGGCGCCACCAACGTCATAGCTAAGTTATTTGCAATGAATAAGTATTTGTGACAATTTTAAGGGATAAAAAAACCTGAAAGGTTGGGAAAAGTTGAAGCAGAGATTCCGAGGAAATTTTTTCTGGCTTAAAGCTGATTGTTCAAATACTGGGGAAGGTGGGAGAGGCCTGATGGAATCATGAATCACATCTAAGTTACTTTAGATCCCTCCTCAATACCTTAAAAAATTCACATCTCCCACTATATGATCAAAAGATCGTTGACAAATTAATTATAGTCTTGACTCTAATTCAGTTATCAACAATAGTGATCGCATATGAGGCCTTGTTGACTGAATATTGTGTGTTTCAGCATACTGTAGGGAAACAGCAAGAATGATAGATTGCATGGAACTATTTGAAAAAAATATCAACACTAAAGGGTCTACTTGAATGTTGTTTCTCTTATGAAATTTAATGGCATTTAGATTGTTTAAAATAATGTCATGAAATGAGATAAAATGGTCCCAAATTTTGTTTAATTATCACCGACATTAGAACCTTTTTTGAAGAGATTGTTGTTCATTTTTATTACTTACCTACCAAACTATGGAATCTGAAAATTAAATAAGGCGGAACAAAAGTATCCTCCCTTATACCCAGAGCAAAACCTTCGAATCCCCCTTCTTCTTCCCTAGAATTTTCGTACCCCTTGAATTTCTCGCGCCCTACCCAGTATTTGTGAATGCGGCCTAAGGGACTGGTCAGTTTGTTCAGCCTGAGGGACGGTAGCTCCATGGGATGAGGGTCACCCTGTCTTGACTTTTGTGATTGGTAAGGGGTTTAAGAATTTTTTGAAATGCCAAGTAAGGGGGTCAGTGTGTTTGCGATTTAAGACACGGGCTCATACTTGCATTAAATGCATCGTACCAGCCACGGATTGCATCATTTAGTTACAGTTTTCGGCGCATAACTTTAATATATCAGACACATTAGAGATATTGAATAGATGTTGCAAATTGAATGTCTATTTTGCAAATTGTACTCATAATTTATGAAATCTGCAGTTTATGTACAAAGCATGACAAAAACCTGATCCTTTTCTGTTTTCACCATGAGAACTCAGTATGAGAAAGCAACATGCACCAACATTTCACGATACATTGATTGTGTGACATATTAGAAGAGAAAGATGACAAGATATTTTTCACTCCCATTGATGGAGCCATTTCCTTCCTGTCACGGGTTTTCATAAAGAAGGTGATTTTTCATAAAAAAATTATAAAGATAATAAAAGACAGTTTTTGTCATCATTAGCTGTGCTTTTATGGTTTCAACGATAACAGAAAAGGTCCTCTCAGACAATGAGCACATTAAATTTAGCTTCAACTTATAAAAATGATCCCTAAAGTTTCTCAGGAGATGTCATTGGAACCAACAAAATGTCATTTTCTTGTTTCGGTATAGGCTTGATTGTACTAAAGTTTCTGAACCTGTCATTAAAAGGTTCATTCCGAACTGTAAATTACCGAAAAAGTAAGAACAGTGACACCGGTTAGATCAAAGATTTCACACGATCAGGTATATGTCGAGTAGACAGGAATTAAGAGCGCATTTCAAGTCCTTCTGTGGGCGATAACTCAATGTCGTGAAATTATTGGATTGTTCTGACAAAACTAGATACTGTATGCAAACATAGTTTGAATAACTAATAAAGGCAAAGTGCATATTACGTCTTAGTGAGTCTAAATCGTCAGAACAACGTAAAACTTGTCTTACAGAATAAACAAATTAAAAAACACAATATCAAACGACCGTGACCTTTCTCGATTCACTCTGATTGTTCAGCTGTTTGTATTCCGTGCTTCGCTCCCTGCATAAAACTTGTTGCACTAACTAGAAAATTACGACCGAGGCACATACGTTAGGGCCAGACAGGCCATAATAGATTAAAACCATGCTCTGAGCGATTGTAAATTGATTTACACGTTGAAAGAGCCGTTCCTGCAGTTTTCTCAGCGCTTTTACGTCGAAGAGAAGTTCACCGCGCCTGGTCATTTGCGGGGATGACACGTCCTTGGTGCGAACCGACGCAGGCAGGCTCTTCGGATGATGAAGCATTTTTACTTCCGGATAACATATGATAAACAAGGCAGATATAGTTCGTATTTGAATTTAAATGCATGTATTGCATGGCAAATGAAAATCAGCAATGATCAGTTTAAGGAGGAAGAAGTAGAAGTGTTTCCAGTAGAAGTGTTTTCAGCTAAACCTAATGAGAAACACGGTTTCATGGATTGTCTGCTACATTTGCTTTGGAGCCTTCATTTTACTCACTAATTCAATTTTGTTAACGAATTTAATCAGTACTATAATCTCCGCTAGTATATAGAATAAAAATCAAAATGTTCTCGAGATCTGTCAGGAGTAATGTCACGACATTTCATAGGTAAGTGGTCGACTTGGGAACAGTGGGTAACCAAAACGCGTCACGGTGCAATGTAAACAAGATCCATGGCCCTTGACCTCAGACCTTTCCCCGCTCTCTCCTCCACCCCCCAACAAACTAAAGTTCCTGTGCGAAAATCCAATGGTGAAATCATGATGTGTAATAGGTTGGTGAAAGATTGACCTGCGGAAAGGTTTTGGAAAGTTTTTTTAGCAATGTGAGCAATTCTCAGCAACATCTCTCGAGAAGGACACAGTAAACTGTCATCACCATCCTCGGGGATGCTGTATTGTTCCATCTGTACAAGTTTGTCGAATTTCTGCGAATGTTCTATAGAACCTTAACACCAATATCATCTCCTGTGATTCATTGGTTACAGATGAAACAATGGATATCTAACAGTTTCTCATCAAACGAATTAAGGGAATCACATAAACAACGAAATACACGGTAAATACGCAAACGAATGTGTAGCACTGATGACGTAATGAAGTCACACATAGTTGCATGTAGGAACACTGATTTTCAATTAGAAAGCACTGCAGGACGTGGCATTCAGCAATCGCCTGAACATTTCCATCTCGGGCCCAGGCGCATTGCCATTATTATTGGTGTTGAGGCAATTGCTGTAGTTTAGAGAAACTTAACATATTTCGTTTGTTGGAATTCGGTGCAGCTTTGGCTTATAAATTTTTGTAGTGCACGATGAAACCTGAAAACACAACATCGATAACAAACTCATCAACATCGCATGCCTAGACGATACTCATTGATACTCTCTGGATAACTGAATACTACACTTTATATTAACCAAGTCCAAATGAGGGCGAAATAAACTCCAGTGAATTTTAAATACATCAGCTCGTTCCTGTACTATTGAGGAGCACACGATCTGACATTTTATTAATCGATTTACTTTGTAGTATGTCGACTCTGCTCATGTGATCATTACCCGTACATACAGACCATTGAGAGTGTCACAAATATAATTTCAGAAAGCATAGTGTGTTGCATGCCATGGTTTGAAAGCTCTGTTTTCACAGCATTTCCTAATGTCACAAGGTCATCTCAAAAGCGTCAATTTCAATCTTACAAGTCTTGTCAAGAGCCGTATTTTTAGCACGATGACGACAATGCAGCATAACACCTAGGAAGTTGAAGTGCGAACTGCCATCAAGCGCGTCAGACATTCGGATGAGTCTCTTTTAAATCATCGACTTAAAAAAAATTGTCATCGGGAACAAAGATTGTCTGTTTAAGTATCCCTTTGCACGCAAATGGAAATGAAACGTGTGAAATATAATTGTACCATTCGTCTCTGTATCGTATCTTCCGCTTTCAAACTATAGCGCCCTCTATACATTTCGCGTTTCAGAGTACCGCTGGACTTCCACGCTCCAATAGGCTTCATAGAGGACCGACTATTGCATACGAGTATGGCGGGGAATATTATTCAAAATGATTTACTCAACTTCCCTCTCACCGAAATAAATTGTCTGATCAAAACAAAAAAGATTACTAATTCGATGCGTTTCTCGCATGAAAATAAAAGCACCTACAAAATTCATCTGGTAACATGAAACGTGAAAAGCTCTTAAAGATTGAAAAAACAGAGTTGACAGCAGTCGAGAATTCAAAAAATTGTCCCCTGCGCTTTTTGTAGCGGTAACCTTTTGTTTCTAAGGCTGATTTATGAGGTTTAATCACAGTTCTGGCCATAAATACGATACAATTAGGATCCTTAAGCCCTCCACTCTTGCACGAATTTAATGGAGCTATTGGATATAAATCCGACAAAATGTACTTGCCTTCCTTATTTCGTGAAAATATGCTGTCTTTGCACATAACACAGTTTCCACGGTTAGTCCTTGTTATTGTGTTGTTAAGGTCCTTATCAACCCTGTGTAAGTTTCAAGTGCCACACCATAGTACGACTACAGCTAGAAGTGAGCGCTCGTTAAACATGGAAGTCAATACAAGATCCACGACTTGCATGAAACCTTGGCAACAAGATAAAAAACATTACCAGTTGTACTTGAACATACCTAATAAAAGCCTGAGTCAGCGAACAGAGATTTATAGACAGGAGATTCACGATTCATGCCATTTCATTGTTAATAATTCATGCAACATCATCAGATGGCTGTGAATTTCAACAGTTATATATGTCTGTGTACAAACATCTCACAGAAGTCGCTGCTGCTTCAACAGAAATGTCTTGCCGCACGAAGCCGCGCTTGATCGTTCAAGTGTGACGCACAGACGTAAGAGAGCACAGGGCCGCCGACTTTGCCTCGCCTTGATTATGTACGCGAATAGAATGAAATGCTCGCAAAATAAAGCCTGGCGAGATAACCTCGGCTTAAATAATTCTCTTATAGCTTCCCCTGGCCCACTGTGTTTGCAAAGTTTGCAAATATATTAAGAAATAGTTGGACGTTGAATTTTTAAAACCGACAAACATTAAGAAATCTGCTGGAAAACTCACGACCTGAAGCACTCTTGTTTTTATTGCCGTTTATCCTTGCGCATACATGTATAAATTACATCCAGTGATGTGGTGTTTTTATCCAACTTAGAAATGAATACTTAATAAGTGAGTTTTAAAATAAATATGAACGAATATAAACATGTATTCATGACGGGCATTTCAAGTAAGGCATCAATTAAAGATGACAGTATACTCCGTACGAAGAAACTAGAAATTCAATCGATGCCATAGGACTGAACAAATGGAATTGGCGGCTTTCAGCTTTTTAGCGACGTGAACGTTTTTTGACCTCGTGCTATCACTGTACACCGTATCAACACAGTCACAAACAAACAAACACATTACAGATTCTTGGCATTTTTCTGTTCTATCGGGTATCTGATAGGAATGCGAAAACAGTCAACACAAAGTTCATGTGCCTCCAGAGTAACACAAACAATTTCACGGAAAGAGGGCGCATTTAAGCTCCATTAGCTATGTATCTTTAGACGGATTTTCCAGTATTTGTGTTCTGTTTGTAAGCAACAGTTTTCTGTTTGTTCTCCTGAAATCCCCAGCTTGCCACCTCAGCCGACACATGTTCAATATTATATTTCAAAATCGAATTTGCGTCCGAACAAGAATTCATTTGTCAACATTAACGTTGCGGGTTGCATACATTGCGTTTTGTGTTTGCGAGGCAAATGCAAGGTATTTAGACATACTATTACTTTGTATTAAGACACACTAGTACCTTCTAGAGAAGATTAAGAATATGTATTTGTTTTGTCGAACAAAAACGATGTTAATACCATCAAAAGTATCAAAAGATATAGCAGCAAGACATTACAACAGAATTACAACTATTGTCTCTTTATCATAAGTATATAGACTAAACTAACACTGAGCAGGCATTCGCAGTTTGTTGATCGGGAGTGTATCAACACTGATATTTAGCATTTTGACCACTGAAAAACCTGGTTTGACTGCAAGACAGGTGTTCCGTGGATGAAGTATACTCTTTGAAGTCTAAATATACGATGGGAATCGATAGTATTTGTCACCCTTTTTATACCAAACACTTTCCTGTAAATGGAGGGCATCTCGGCCGAGAGCGTTCGAGTACAAACCTTTTCTCAACACTCATATCCTGTATGGTATACACATTTTGTCTTTTGGAAAGATCTTGCAGATACGACAGCCGAGGTGATGTTAATTCCAAAAAACCCAAATGCTTACCGAGTGAAGACAGTTAATCCATACTTCGGAACACATGTAGCACGGATTCCAATGCAACTTAATAAGCAATTAATCTAAAGATATTCTATGAAGGACTTTGTGTTCTCACATAATCAGCAGCTTTTCTACTCCTGTGAACATAAAGCGACCTAAAGGAAATTCCGCACTGCAAAAACAAACAAACAAACAATTACATAGATAGATAAATAATAAGTAAATAAATAAATAAATAAACAATAAATAAAAAACCAAATAAATAAATAAATAAATAAATAAATAAATAAATAAATAAATAAATAAATAAATAAAGTCAAATGAATAAATGAATGAATATATATTTCAATGAGCATGATAAATAATTTCGCATTCCATATAAACAATTTGCGTCGTGAGCACCATGAAATATTACGTGCACAAGAAATATTTTCTTCTACTCACGACGTAATTTGTTCTCTTCAAAAAATGTTCCCCAAAGGCTCTCTATGTCAGCTACAAATCATGAGCGTTTTGTTGACCACGGTAACTGTATTAGGATAATTCCACTTTTATTGCAAACTTTCCTGTATACGTAAGCATGTCTTTCTCAATATAACATGTCAAGTTGTAGTCACCACATATCATATTAAAACCATATTATGTCGATATTAAGTATCGTTGTCAGAAACAAAAAACATTCCTAAAACTACCGAGAACAGAATCGTGAATTAAAGTGATTGTTTTGTCTCAGTCTATTTTTTTATGTTTGTCTTAGATTAAGTGGTTAACCCCTGAAGCACATTGTAATATACAGTTTACAGGTCCCAGGCATGCTAGCATAACCTGTGTATGAATCATATACACTGTTGACGGCATTGTTTTAAATTCAGTGTGGATTACAGTTGGGTGAAGTTGTCAATAGTGAGTCTAGGTGCGAAATACACCTGTTGCATTAGCGAGCCAAACAATCAGTAGGTCAACATATTTAGGTAGGAATTTCAACTCACACAGAACAAGTACGCATAAGAAGAAGGAAATACCTTTCTGGTCGTTAAGCTCAAAAGAGTTGAATCATGTCTAGTTCATACTGCATAGATTGTGATTTTAAATCATTTGCGTTTTCATAATTTCTAATCGTTGCCTATAAGGCAGTTGAAACCACAATCATGATAACTGAAGGTGATGTATATCTACTGATTTTTGAATCCTTCCCAACATTTTGCAGGATTTTGTGTTCCTCCAACTGTGTGGCTTTTGACCGGCCTTTCCACATTCTCCCGTTCATCCTTCGTCCCCTCTGAGCAAAATGGACAGTCCCTAAAATACGTTTTCCCCTGTAACAAATCAAATGACGGACTGCTCCCAGACAGGATTTGTACAAATGTGACAACCGAGATATTTTTTTCAACGTTTTTTGGTTTTTTTTCTGACATCATTCTATGTGCGAAATAAATGCCGCCCGAGGAGTCGTTGTACCACACTGTAAGGCCGTGTAAATAAAATTCTTTGTTTGCCGTCCTTGGATTTTTGAAAAACCTACCAGCCAGCCAGCAAAAAAAAAACACAGAAAAAAAACACAACAGAGATCAATCGCATAAACCCTAACTTTCCCATCGGTTTATAGGTCACAAGTATGAAAAATATCATCAGTTACATTTACAATGCAGTGTTTCTTATGCTCTTCATTAGCACGCTGAAAACAATGCGTGGAAACAAAGGTTTATATACTTGTGTAAATACAAAAAGCATACTTAGAGTTAGGTGACTCTGAGTCTGAACAAAAATTCCATAATAAACAATGGCAATAAACACTATACCAGTACATAATGTACAACATGTACAGTGTGATAGTAATCAACTGGTTGTGTTAAGAAGATCTACAGATTGTCTTTGACGGAGATTTATGCACTAAGGTGTCATAGGTGCCAGTAAAACTTTTAATTAAAATAACAAGATCTCAAATATGAATAAAAAGCATATTTGCGACAAATATAAAAAGATGCAACTTACGTATTACGAGGATGTTTACGAAGTCTTGAAGAAAACAAAATATATTTGAATCAACACCTAATGAAGGAACCTTAGAATTTGACGTAATGGGTTCAATTTTGCAACGTATCTAAGTGACATTTGTATATTAATTATAACATGTATAAATTTAAGATCGAGACCTGTATTGATGTTTACGATTGGACGTACATTTTTATCTTTTAATTTATATCTATCATATGATCAAAACCAAGCTTTAAACTTAGTTTAAAATCCCATTCTAAAATAATACGGGAAAGGACAAGGGAGAAAAATACAACAGACAGGGCAGTAGGACACAACGACCAAAGAGTAGTCCAGGGCATTTAGACAATTGGAGAAGCGTATCTTGGACGGCACCTGTTAAGCTTGTCTACCGAGAAGTAAAGTCTATATAGTCCCAACGAAACGCTATAAATTTCGAAATGTTTGGGTAAGCTTACAACAAAAAGGTGTTCTTGCAAAATTCTGAAAATTCCACATATTAAACTGCAAAAGTTACTGAGTATAACAAAGTATCGTTGTCACTCAGAAAACAAATGCTAAACATCTTAGTAAAAGGTGAAACTACTATCTCTTCCATACAATTAGAATTTTTGCAGTGAGAAGAGTGGGTAGCTGAGCAAAATGAGTACAAATCCTCCTTTTTAAGTGTCAAATAAATGCAAGTCCTAAGCACTGTTTCTGTTGAATTAAATGCTTCATTAGCTGTAACTTTAAAGACTATTTATTCTGAATTTTGTGCATCAACTAGTCTTTTATCCGAATTCTAATAGCGCTGATCTCGGTGTCAGGTTTGTTACTATATATAGCTGCGCGCGCGACTTCGAACACTGCTGCCTGAAAATCGGACAAATTGTGTTGCTACTTGCGCGGTCGTTGTTGCAACTGGTAGTCTGAGCCATAAATTCACATGAATGAGTGTGATTTTCTGTATGCATATGACACTAGCAGGTTTTGATTTCATCGTTCTTGCCGAAAATGCGGACAAATTTTTGCATATTATTGAAAGAAAAATTACGTTAAGTGATCAGCGCTATTGCATACTAAAATGCTGAATATTCTGCTTGTCCAGACAACAATGCCGAATGGCCGTTGCTATTTTTGAAAACTGAATTCTAATCCGGACTTATAAATTAACCACATCGTTTTTAGCACACAATAAAATGTTCAAAGTTAGAGCAACTTATACTGCGTACGAACTATTTGGAGCATTCAACAACGAACATTTCACCGGCGGTAACTGCTTGCCCCGGTGCAGATCCAATATCGTGATCAATCGCGGATCGCGCAGAAGCTGACGGAAATTCAGTTTCATTCCTTATTCGAAGCTAAACCAGTCAAGAATTGTTTTCGATCCGTATTGTATGGAGACCAAGCCAATATCGCGCACTTCCGCCGACTTGGAAACTTTGAGGGAGAAATAAACTTGTGAAACGGTCGATCGATCTTCATTTACGGTGTACTGCAGTCCGCTACAACAGGAGGTGAACATGTACACTTTACGTACAGCGGTTGATGTACCCCTTTACGATAGGTAATCTGATTTGTATCGAAACGATCGTACGAAATTTGCGTTTTTGCGACATTTAAGTATATTGCTGCGACATTGCAAACAAAGGAAGGACACAACGCGTCGTATTTTCGAGCATACGATCTGTGTTTGTTTTACATATTTCGTCCAAAACCCTACCCGCATGAGGACGGCAAACAAAGAATTTATTTTACGGCGCCTAATGCCATAATATGTATTTGCTCACACGCTGCACCATCAGCGAAATCGCCATGGCTTGCTCGCAGCCCACGGTTATATCGAACCTTTTATAATTATGATTATAATATCTCGGGACTGAACAAGACGTAAGCTAATTAAATATAGTGACATTGGTGTGACAAACAATATATGATGCTCGCGGTGATGAAAGATATTAAAATGCTGCCTAAGTAAACCCTTGAAAGGTCTCTTTGTTAACAAGGAAAATTATTTCAAATCGGATAAAGTCGAGCATTTTAAATAATTAACGAAGGGAAAAGAAGTCTTGGAAGAAAAGAGAAAATAGAATAGAATGCTTAATAATGCATCTTCAAATACAATCCCACGACAAAAAAGGTTGCTAATGCTATTTCTTTGTCGTGTACGCTCGCCACTTTTTGATACAGTCGTTGATGTATCGCACACAATTTGAAGTTTGTTGATATTTTCATTCATGCGAGACGTTCCCGCGTAAGACATCTGAGGGAGCGGTCCAAATGAAACCAGAACCGGGGCTTTCGAGGTCCACTCTATTAAAATTTATCGTCTATTCATTTCAAAGCACATTTCGAGCAATGAGAGTGTAATCTTATTTCTTAAAGATTAATTATTAACTTTTAAAATATACCCTCGGGGAGTCTTTGTCCTATACTGCGCTGATTTGGAAGAAGATCCTACAAATGGTAATCCATGCTACGTCACTGCGATACATCCTTGCTGACGACTGGTGAAGTTTGATATTTGAAACTCCACTGAATGTAACTTAAGAATGGTGTGTATTTTCTTGTATTTTGCTCAGTATGCTAAATACAGTTTCGTGTACTGCTCGACAAATCATGACGACATGCCTAGGTATTACACATGTGAATAAGCTTAAGGCCTTTGTGTGGTGCTAGATCATCACATAGTTGGGCACTTAATTCTAGTCTGGACTTTTATACAATATTGCTTGTCAGCAAGTGCACACTGTACATCCATTGTGGTACCAGGCCCAAGCCTATGTATTTCAACATCATATGATTTCAGTGAGACAAATAAAAATGGTATTTGCTGTCTGAAGCAAAAATACTGAAAATATTGTAAAAAGATTCAGTTGTTGTCCTCACGTTATAGTGCATAAAATGTGAAAAGGTATTATATTTCCTTAAATTCAGGAACCTTGTCTCCTTTATAGCCTTGCTTTTTCCTTACCGTAATTGTTATGTAGAATTATCATTTTGTCATTATGCAGTCAACTGCATTTTTCAAACACTTCATTCCGGTCTCAATATTCCTCATCTAGTTTCCGGTTTTATTTGCCGCGCATTTCCGATGTGGAAAATATGCACATAACTTACATTTTGCGTCTCGCTTGCAGAAATGTTTTCGAAACTTTTTATGTTTTAATGGATTAATCATCGAACGCAGCTCGAGAGGAAATAGCATTACCGGAGAGAAGGTATGTTGCCATTAAACTAATCACTGATTACACAGAGAGAATTTCACCCCTGACCAACAGAAAACTTTGCTCAAAGTGCTATCCATATCCGTGGCGACGACGCAGGAAACCATCTCATATTGACACCCGCGTCAATTAAGACTCACATTGCTAAACAACGGCTGCTGAAGGTACGTCTAGATAATAAAAATATATCAGCATATTTTTAACATGTTGGTAGGCGTAAACAAGATGTAATGTAACCCCATAGTCTTTACAGACATTTAAATGTGACCATATCAAGAAAAGGAAATATACCTAAAAGACCAGAGAAAAGTTATTGTTCCTCGGATTTTATGTTGCAAAGCTGCAGAGGCAGCAAAATATTCACCTAGATACATTGTTATTGATGACTGGGAGTCTAGATTTTATAAACTATCCACATTAACCCTTTGCGCGCTAAAGTAAATTTTTGTAGCTTTATAAAATTTATCCCAGTCCATTTTCTTTTCGATTGTTTTTGAGAATTTTTGATAAAAACCGAATCCAATGAAATGTAATGGCCATTTGGTCAAAAATCATCAAAAACATTACAGAAAAATTCACAAAATTTAGTAAAATGTTGCTCTAAAATTTTGATGGGAAGAATTGCAGCACCCAATTGGTTAAAGGAGGCATTACATATACAGGCAGTGTTGACGGAACAAAATTCTGAGCATTTCCACATGCTTGCAGAAGAAATACCAGATATGAACTAAAAATGGTCTCGTATTTCATTATATATTGCAGTTGTCTGTTGATTAAAACTTTTGCCACATGTTTGGAACTTCATTGAAATTGTAATGATCAACGCCCATAAACAACATTCACAACAGATAATTCCAAGGGTCATTAAGAATTCAATTATGTAATTAGATTAAATAAAAGTATTTAATTTCTTTGACTGCTGTGGTTGTATAACCACTTAATATGATATGTGTATTTTTTCAAGTCCTTCGGACTTTATATGCTAAACTTTGAAATCTTATTACATATACCTATACCTAGTTATATCTAGTATATATACTTATAAATTATCTGACATGAAAATTCAAAACATCTGTAATAGTACCATATAATGGTCTCATTAATATACATAGTAAGTTTAACAAACGTTTGTGAAGTCCTTCCAGTCTTATGCCCAGAATTGGTAAATTAGTTAATATGCAATATGACATTAAACTGGTCCAATAATCATTTCCATTCAAGGTAATATATTACCAGGTCCATGGGACAATTGTGATTTACAAATTTAAGTAGGACCATCCTGAACCACTGATAATTAGTGGTGGTACCAGGTGTCCGGAATGGGTAAGCGTACCCTGCTAGCATGCTACACCCGTCAGGATTGGTCCCAAAATTGTCTAAATATTGTATGAAAAGATACAGGATATGAATCACTGTAATAAGTCAAAGCCGGGAATGCTGTCGTTAATCATTTGTGTGACCGAGGTGTCATATTTGGCCACAATGTCGTCATATCGACCGTAGAATTAGTAACTACTGGTGTAAAAATGCTAAACAACTTTCAGTAATATTTTATCATAGTATCTTTAATGTACATAGCATTTTTTTTCAACTTTGATCAAGTCTATTCAGACATATATCCCTAATGAGGAAAATTCATTAAAATGGAAAGGAGTAATTAGTTAATATAAAAATGCTAAAACAACTTTTATATTATATCATAGTATATTCGAAGTACACAGCAAGTTTCATCAATTTCGATAAAGTGAAAATTAGTGATTAGCTGGTGTAAAAATGCTGAACAACTTTCATTTCGTGATATCATGGTATCTTTAATGTGCATATCACGTTTCGTCAACTTTGATCAAGTCCGTTCAGATATATATTCCTAATTATTAAAGTTCATTAAATATGCAAATTAGTAATTACCTGATCTGAAAATGCTTGACAGCTTTCATAAATGTGATATCATAGTATTTTCAAAGTACATAGTAAGTTTCGTCAACTTTGATCAACTTAATTAAGATGTATACATCTAATGAGGAAAATGTGTTTGTTATATAACTGTGTTTGTTATGCAAATTAGTATTTAGCTGAAGTGAAAATGCTAAATGACTTTCACTAATGTTAAATTATAGTATTTTCAATGTGCACAGCAACGTTAACTTTGATCGAGTCAATTAAGTATATATCTCTACTTAAAAAAAAATCGTTAAATATGCAAATTAGTAATCAGCTGATCTGAAAATGCTAAACAACTTTCACTGATATTATATCATAGTGTCTTCAAAGTAGATAGCAAGTTTTGTCACTTTTGATCCGGTAAATCCAGATACATATTCCTAATTTAAGATTCGTTAAATATGCAAATTGGCACATAACTTTCATGTTATCCGTTAGTATCTTTAACCGCTGATGAATTCTGGTGAGATTGACATTTGTTAATGATTTTCATCAAATTTTGTGTTTTGCTGTTCTCAATGAATATATGGGTTTCAGACTTTTAACTCGTCCTATGATGTGATGTGATGTGCGGTGCGATGCAGTATTAACAATTCATGGTATCGCAATTTTCAGCTGTTGTTACTAAATAGCTACTTGGCATATCAATTGCAATAATCTGTTCAGCTATCTGTCCAGACAAAGTTGCACCATACTGGTGAGTCGGAGACTCTAAATTGGTATTGTGATACCTAAGCCAATCATAAATATTGCGCATGCGATGTATCTGTCTCTGTATCTGATCTGAAATGTAATGTATTTCCAACAGGTGGTCACGATATCATCTTCTAATGATGCTTCTTCAAGCGCAGTAGCGGATGGGAGCGTTAAAAGGACGCTATAGTCGTGGTGTAAGTTTACAGTAACGTCATAAAATGTCACGACACCTTCCTGAAACACTCTGCAGGTTGAGAGATTGTTTAAATTGATATTAGCAGCCGATTAGGCGAAGACAGCATGGATGTAATTAAATTCGTGATATCGTCTGTCATCCAGTCTCAATGAGATAAAGGCCGGAAGATGATTCCGTAACTGACACCAAGCAAGACAACTTCAAGAAATGTCAGAGTTGAGAAATACGATGGTATCAACCGGGACTCGAACCCACAACGCACGGCACCCAATCACCTAGCGCAGAGGACAACAGACAAACCGCTCGACTAAATCCCCAATCCTAAAAAGATTGGTTAAATAACCGAGCTAAGGATGTTATCGTCAGAATTCCACTGCCGAGTTTCTGTGTGCCCTATATCATATCTATATCGAATAGAAACAACAAAGTTTATGTGTCATTCGTCATTCATTATAAAACCACACAGAAAATTTACCATGGAGTTGCGTACTCTGACGTTCAGGAAACCGGCCCGAATTCAGTACTTTGTTTCACAATTATTGAAAGTTGTATCGCAGCTTTGCATAGATATCTGTAAAATATGACCGTGGAACGGCCACTATTTTGAGAGTGTCTATTTTATTGGCAAGGTTTTACGGGCTTGCTTTGCGCTTTATTTGCCCATTGAGCAGTTTAAGGTAGAATGCACATTGAGGATAGACATTCGGACTCTCAAATTTTTACAAAACTTTGCCGATCTACACTGCAATACTCTATACCACTGATGGAAGCTTATGTTGAAGCTGTTGGAGTAAGTAAATTTTTCACCCCTTATTTTTGTGAAAATCGAAAATTTCGTGTTTTTCCACAGACTCCACAAGGATGGCCTCCAAATTTGCGCGGCGATTCCCTGAACTTTATTTTATTTGAAAGGGAACAGATAAAAAAGTTTGCTTGTCATTTAGGAAGCTGAGAAAAAATTTATCTCTGTATATATCTGTATATCTCTTTCGAGCCGCATACTACCGTAACTTGACGTAGCTATGTTGGCAGTGTGAAAATAAGGACATGGCGGCCATTACAAACCTTAGATAATTCAAAGTACCGCTGACATCATCAATCTTCGCTTTGATATAGAAATATTGTATGAAGGTTTCACGCATGAACAGCTCACTGTACTTTTGCAGTTTTCCCGCCTTATATCTGTTTGAATCCACTGTGTCTTTGCAGAGACCAGGAGCTGTAGGCTCCATAAATGTAATAATCTCCATAAATGTAACATCAACCATAATTGTAATAAAATGCACCCATAAATGTAATATCAGCCATAAATGCAACAAAGATAAACCATAAATGTAATAAAAACACCAACCATAATTGTAATAAATGGTAACCATAAATGTAATAAAAAATCACCCATAAATGTAATACTTGTCAACCGTAAATGTAATAAATCTATTTTGTAGTTGATTTTAAGGAATTAGCCCTTAAATGTTTATCTCTGTAATAAGCAAAGCAACTCCACACATTATTCATATTTTAATTGTTTGCGTTTAGTGTGTTTTGTATATTCGAAAGTGTATTTTACGTTGCCCTATTTTGTGTAAAAAACTGATTGGCCATGGCAAGACACGGCTGTAATCTGAGTGTAAGTGCAGTCTCTACTCCAGAGTGGAGGAGACTGTATAACACTACGATCCTTTAACGCCGTTTTTCAAAATTTTGCGCACTTTCATAATCAGTCGCCTCAAATTCATCTTCAGCGGAATAATTGTGTGGAATAATCGATAGATTTTCGGTATTCCTATGTTGTCCCACTTGAAGTTTTTTCCTTTGCTGGGATGTTAGAATGTCTAATTTTGTTCTACTGTGTCCAAGGTAGTGTTCGTAATGTGTTTGACTAGATTGAAATATGGATATATGTTCTTGTCAACATGTTTTGCGTCGTAAATTTCTGTTATAAGGTTGTATATTTCTCTGTTATTTGTTCTGAGTCATCTGTCATAAACTTTGTGTGGTATTACTGGTTGACGAGTTATTTTGACGCTTCCTTACTATGTAATTATCAGTGTCTAGAACTGCTGTTCCACAATTATCTAACGTTTTGATCGGTACCTCGCCGTTTTCTGATAGTGTTCTCAAAGTATTCTATTCTATGTTTCGGAAAGGAAACGTAGTTTCAGGAAAGTATGTTATAACATTACACTATTCTTAATAATTTTATTATTTACTCAGGGCATTGATAAACAAATGGTCACATACGCAACCTTAAGTTTATTACATTTATGGTTGAGTTTTATTACATTTATAGTTAATTTGTTTATTACATTTGTTGTTGCGGGTTGTTACATAAATGGTTGACTGTTTTATCACATTTGTGGTTGATTTTATTACAATTGTGGTTGATATTACATTTGTGGATATTATTATATTTGTGGAGGTTACACGCGCTCAAACCATAGAGTAACGCCGCTCAACGGCTATGCTTATTCAACGTGTATTTTGGGGTCACGTCCTTCGGGGTCAATGCTTTGTGAACACTGAGCGAGTACAAGTTGAATTTCATCACATTTGCTACGGAGAAATGTCTTGAAAGAAATTCAGTCGCAAAATGCGACCAACCTAAACCTTCAGTCGCAATCTCATAAAATTTGGTCGCCTACGCGACAATGGTCGCAACTCTGAGCCTCGATTGAATGTAATACATGAAATTATCGGTCCATCTGGCTTTATGTTATAATTACTCCCATCTTTACTCTGAAAGATAAACTGCCTCTTATGAAATGTATTTCTGATACTTTCTCCCCAGTATCAGCACATACAACTTTATCGTAACTTGAAATATTGTAATTTTTGCCTTACCACACTCCCTGAGTGTGTTGCAGAGCAATAATGTTTTAGTATGTTTTGTTTTGTACTTGAAATACAAATTGTAAGTAGATATGATTATTCTAAAGTAAGTCCAAAAGGATGACCGGATATAAGAATTTTCACACTTTTTTTATTTGGATGGTTGTCCTTGACGACTAATCCCCCGTTCATCATGGCTTCACTTCCACTTTCACCCATTTTGCAGTGTCCCAGGCCTCTCTGCCCCCCCCCCCGAAACAGTGGTATAGTCGGGAGCAGCTCCTTTGCGCAGCACCTGCCTTATCAAATCCCAACCAGTTTTAAGTATTTTTTTAAAAATAAAATGAGGTAAACAAAAATTCTGTTTAATCTACACGTGTAAATTGAACAAAATTTAATAAAATTTGGAAGATGACATCACGAACTATATCATCCCAATATTTAAACTTCTGTAAATATCGTATATTGCACATTTCATGAAACTTAAAACCTCGCGCATGAAGGTTCTGAAACCTGGGCAAACAATACCAATTTCAGTCAGTGACACGAATACGAATACAAAAATGAATAAGATAATAACTTTAGCACCGGGAATTTACAGAATGATCCTGGTTACAGTGTTGCCAGAAATGGTAAAAGATGGGAAACGAAAGTATGTTAAAAGGAGACTTCTTTTTTGCAGTCTGACCAAGGGTAACAAACATGTTGCAAAGACGGAGCTTTTTCCCTTTCTTCCTGGCGCATGAAGGTTTGAAAAATGGCGATAATAAATGTGGCACAGTGCTTCTATCGACAAAAACAAATCAGCCTATACTTCTCACTATAAATTATTAAGGATTTTCAAAGGAGTTTGGCATTTACCTCTCAAAGCACTATAGCTATTAATGTACTAAAATTTGATTCTCTTCGTACTTATCATTTCAATTGTACACCAGCTTTGAAATTCTTCTGCTTAGCGCAAATATTGATAAGCACATGACTTTGGACATTTACAAGCATGGCGCACCACGTAAAAGGGAGTATCAAGAACATTACAGCACTATATGATTGCCCAGGCAAGCCATGAATTCATGAAAATGAGATTCAAGTCAAGCAAACAAACAAACAAACAAAAAACAAACAAATAAAAAATAAGCTAAAAATTAGTAAAAAAACCAGTGCGTATGGTATTGATGGTTATAACCTTTTCCATACTTGGAGAGAACAGCGATATGTCAGAGATTCTACACTTTTGGCCAGAGTAAACTTGTCCGTGGTCAGTCACAATGTGTTCAAGAGATAAGAGACTTTAGACATTACAGACATTACAAGCAACTCCAAACTTACCATATTGTCGGGTGCTTTCTTTTAAGACATATTCTTTATTTCTCGTTGACGCTATTTTCTCTGTGTCTTCAATTTTCAAAAGTTTAAATCAGAAGTTTTAGAGTAACATTTGCCTGTTGACCTGTGAATTTGGCCACAGACAAATAGAAACAGACTGGCAACGGGTATTGTTCAAGGCGTGAAGCGGTTACCTAAGTCATCCATGTTCGTCTCGCCTCAGGTAGCTCTCGCCTCGCTTTTCCGAAGAGTGCCGACCATGCACCTTTCGGTAGTTTCCGGATTTTCGCCAATTTTCAAGCGAAAGTATGTTCGGCAAAGTTTGTGTTATTGTTGTCACGTCGTGCTGAGTGGAATCGGCATGCGAAAACGGGAAAGTTTTGAGTGTCGGGAAAGAGAGTTTTACCATTTTAAAAATTCCTCTCACATTTATATGAATAAATAATGAGTGTTTCAACCACATTTAAAAATCTTCTATCGATACTGTCTGGTGTTAATCAATGGTTTACGGTCAGTCATATCGTCTATTAAAAGTTGGTCATTGAAGGACGTGTTTATTAAACTGCGGGCGTGTTATTTTTTGATTGGCGTGAAGCAGTGTCAGGGGTACCTAAGAAATTGTAGTTTTGACAGTGAAACAGATGCCATGACTATGCACGCAGTAGTTTTGACCCAGGGTAGTCGCTTCGGGAAAAGTGATGTCGTGCCAGATTATCCAGAAGCCGTGACGAAAAACCAAACATTTTGACTAAAATTCCGCCGTTGGTGGCGCTAACAACATGGCAGCTGACAAGTCAGATGCTGGCGACGGTAAGAATTTTATGCCATATCTTTACTATCTTTGTGTTGAAGATTGTTTAAAGTATGCCATACAGTGTAGAAGATGTTAGAAAGTGTACCAGGAAAGTTTCAGTGTTCAACTTTGAATAATGACCAAGAATTCGGTGCCCCCGTGTCAGTTCACTCACTGAGTGGTAATGCATTACAGTATCACATTACTGAGTACATGTAGTTCAATGGAGGTACGATGCGGATGATTTTTGGAACGTGTTACTTGATCTTGCTTGGCGTTGAAGATCGTTTTAAGTAGGTCATACAGTGTAGAAGATGTTAGAAAGTGTTCCAGGAAAGTTTCTGTGTTCAATTTTGAATAATTTCTGAGAATTCAGTGTTCCCGCATCATAGTCAGTGCAGTGTAGGTTCACAGGGCAGGCGCTAAGCTAGGCCATTCATACACATGAGAGAAGAATGCAGGGCACTTCAGTTTATCCAAAGTCATTTTATCAATATCTGTACCACTTCGTATAGACTGTTTTGAGAGTATGCAGTGTTTCATCCAGGATTGCATAAACAGGAGGATTTTTCCCCTTTACCCGAAAATATAGGGGAGTTACAAGTTCATGTGTTATGCATGTGGTCAGGTCTGGCAGCAGCAAAGAAAGTATTCTTACTGGTTCCACAAATACTGATACACCGTCAGTAAAATTGTCAACTTTTTCATTTGTCCTAGGCATACTCTATTAGAGCTAAGACATGGTTTGCATATGGTTCTGAGAACACAAATTTCTGCACGTTTTGCCCAAGTGTGCATCAATGTATTGTCACATCTTTGATAAGCGGTAGATAAAGCTATGAAACTTTGGCAAATTTACTGACCGTGCAACAGACCTTGTGACTTATAATAATTATTATTATTTTGTGTAAATTTCTTATATTCACATTGTCAATTAAAGAAATTGAACCAAAGTTGAATTAACATCAGGGCTGAATTAGTTTTTGCAAATTACTTATTATGTAATCTTTTCAATTCATTTAGGATCATCCATTTGATACGCGTATCAGAAAACGAACAGCTCGACGAAAGTTGCAAGGATTGACAAATCTTCATGAGCCAGCCAGGGGAGTCACTGGTGTCAGGGTATTCCACAGAGTCAATGAAGGACGACTTAATGCCCTCATAAGACATGGGCAAACGTGGCAAGATAGAGTATGCAATTTTGACAACCACACCAAGAACATACTACATGGTGTCATTGTTACCTTTTTGAGAAGTGTATAACAAGTGACAAGATCAGAAAGCATTGTCTATGATATGTATCATTTCAAATTATGTGATTGTTGGATATTCTCCTCACCATTCCATATGTATCTAGTGGCCTTGTCTGTGTTTCAGTGTGTACAAAGAAAAATGGACACAGTAAACTGTATAGTAATAATTTAGTATATATTTCACATACATTTTATGTCTAATCATAAAAATAAATAACTCAAAAAATATTTTCCCTTTGAACAAACAACAATAACTATTTACTGGCAGCGTAAACATCAACATGTCTCGTATAAACTTTACATAACAGAAGAAATGAGGCAGAGTTTTTCATAAGTGAACATTGCAACGGGAAGAAGGCTAATCTTCTCATTGGTCATTGTGCTATGTTATGAAGGAGCTTTGACTCAATCTTGTATTGAAAGGTTACAAGCGACAATGCTTTTCACACATAGACCGGTATGTATATGTACTCTTGAGTCAGCAGTTCTGCACTTTTTTATGATTTTAACTATTTTATTTCAGTGTCAAGTACACTTTCTTGATTAACTCCAGAAAGCATGTTGACACCGTCTGATATAATCTGGCTTTTCAACAAAGTGTCAATATGTGTAAACTGTACTGGGTTTTTTATTGCATTCTAGCCCAGACTGTAATTCAATTTTCAACAACAATAATACTGTCTATACAGAGTACACACCAAGTTGAAAAGGTGGATAGTGCTAGTAGGTGTTCAACACGCTTTGCAGAGAAGAATTAAGAAAGTGTATTTGACATAAAAACATCAAAAGTGGTGAAATGTTACTGGAACATTGGGCATGTAAACATCCATGCATAACTATAGCAAAAAGTTTAAGATATTTTACTCAGTAAAGAGAATTAAAGTAAAGGGACAAAGTCGCCCATTTTTTCATGATTTTTGTTTGGCACGAAATACTACTTATATTGCTTGACATGTTGAAAGATACTGATTGAATGGGTTACCAGGCATATATTCGACCCCCGTTTAAGACAATACATGAAACCATCGCAAAAATGAGTTAATGGTCATGACCATTACAATTAATTTATTTTCGCCATGTTTTCATTTAATTTGTCTAAAATCGGGGTCCAATTTATGCATGGTCACCCATTCAATCAGTATTTTTCAAGATGTCAAACAATATAAGTAGTATTTTGTGTCAAACAAAATTCACGAAAATATTGGCGACTTTGTCCCTTCAAAGCTACTGTAACTTTTGAACAGTCAAAGAAAATAGAGACTGTCATATTTGCAACCAAAATAGACTTCTTAAAAAATAAAACCTGCATATGAATAAATACTTTTCTCTCTAAATCTACCACTACTTAATCAATATGAAAAGAAAAAAGAGGATAGAGTGAATTTGAGATCCCTACAGTGCTCTCATGAAATATCACACTGTAAAATATTGTTTATTAACCATGATGATAAATTTAAATCAAGTCTTTTTCAATCAACTTTCACGATGTCATTGACATACAATATAACTTGATATTCTGTTCTTCAAGTTCAAATGAAATAAACTTATACAGCGATTCATAAGTAGTGTAAAAGACAACAGTAACTGTTACTGTCAGGTTGGCTAAGATTAGCGCATCATTATTATCATTGAAGCAAGCTTAATAAATTGTACATGTTAAGATATCATTGTTTCTTAAATGTTCTTTATACTGGACTTTTGAACATATCGGAAATACTTTGTCAATCAGTTCCAATAAACATATCGCCAATGACACTTGGCCCTGTTGGCTAACATTTGGTTCAACTTGGCAAACCAGAGTGAGTATTCTTAACTAAGTTTACACCTGGGAACATGCATACCAAGATATACTCTCTTGTCTTCCCCCTCAACCCTTTCTGCCAAATTTGTGTTTTCACTTGTTCCAGCAACTGCCTCATCTTAAGTATCTTTAGGTTCCACACTGGTTCTACTTCTGAAGAGTGCACGGGGATCCTCACAGCAACACCTTCATAATGTCAGCAAATAATTTCATGGCATCTGATGTAACATGACAAGCAAAAAAGAAAAGTAATCTAATTATACAACCGAAAACAATCCTTTGAATTTCGGGTCGCGTACATGTAGTGCTGCATCTTGCACTGCATATTGAAGATGGAAATTTCAGAGGCTAATTTAACATCAAAATATTGTCAACGATTTCACAAATTTGCTCAACTTATTTGTTACACTGTAAAAAAAAAACAACTGACGGTAGGAGAAACAGATAATAAAATCAAAAGTGATAAATTGGTCAGTGATTATTGATTCCCCTGTGATGGTAACGATTGTTGGAAAAAGTGAATGTATTAAATGCAAATGCAATGTGTACAAGTTCACACAAGGGAAATTAGCAGAGGAGCAGTGGGTTTTACTCTGACTCTTGACATGAAATTCCTCTTTCTCTTCAGTTCTACATGTCATCATCATTATTATTCGAAAAGTAGCCCAAGATCATGAAATTTGAAAGCAAGATCAAGTAACACGTTCCAAACATCGTCTGCATCGTACCTCCATTGAACCATATGTACTCAGTACTGTAATGCATGTAAGGTATAGGAGTTTACCAGTCAGTGAGTGAACTGACACGGGAACACTGAATTCTCAGCCATTATTCAAAGTTGAACTTTGAAACTTTCCTGGTACACTTTCTAACATCTTCTACAATGTATGGCATACTTTAAACAATCTTCAACACCAAGATAGTAAAGATATGGCATAAAATTCTTACCGTTGCCAGCATCTGACTTGTCAGCTGCCGTGTTGTTAGCGCCACCAGCGGCGGAATTTTAGTCAAAACGTTTGGTTTTTCGTCACGGCTTCTTGATAATCCGGCACGACATCACTTTTCCCGAAGCGACTACCTAGACCCTGGGTCAAAACTACTGCGTGCATAGTCATGGCATCTGTTTCACTGTCAAAACTACAATTACTTAGGTACCCCTGAGTGTTTCTGCCCTGAGAGCTCACAAAGTAAATATGGTTGCTACGCGACTGGCAGCACGATGCCATCTCGTCGTACTTCTTGCATAATCTCGTGCAATTATCAAACACGAACAGGGGTCTCAAAACATCTAACACCTGTGAAGCTCATTTTAATATGAAAAGACCATAGTCTACCGAGACGACCATGGAACAAAAGCCATGCCGCGTTGCTAGTCTGTGTCTTCTATTTTTCTGTGATTTGGCGCAGCTTTCCGCTACACCGGTCACAGCATTGTCCATACACTGTTATTCGACCATCAAGTAATAACCTCATTTGTGTTTTTTAATTACCTTCGCCAGATTAATTTTGTGCAAAACAATGAATGTATTTTACGCCCTGTGACTTGATGCAATCTTTACAATTATTTGCTAGAAAAATCACGCTATCATGCATATAAAACTTCAGCAGGTATAAACCGCTTGACTTCAGACAAGCCTTCAGAAACGACTAAGAATTCCTGTTAACTTCTCATAATAGGTAAAGTATTATATTTGCAATTCATAGACTCTTTCTTTGACAACACAAAGTAATGTACATCCCTAAATGATTGTCAGATGGAAGGAATTATAGTGGGAAAAAGTTTACGGTTCTGATGTCAATTGTTTTAATGAAACGCTATTTGAATTTAGATCGATTTTTATTTTGACATAGTATATTTGTCACCTTTGAATCAATGATGATGTCTTCATAACATTGGCTACACTATCGAACTTTCTTTCAAGACCGTAAAGAAAATTAATCAGTTTTTTCTCATTCATGATTGTCCTAGAAATTCCGCTCTCTTGATCTTTCTCTTTCAGGTGTCTGGTTCCTCAAACTTTTAAAGTCATTTAGATTTGTCTACCTCACACAGTAAGTGAGGCTACCCACAATTCTCCATGATCTGTACACACGGAGATCACTCACTGAACTGGATTAAATTTCTTCTGTACACAGAACAGCTCGGTCCATATATCAAAATTCTGGGACCATAGTTTTGATAATCATAATTCTCTAATTTCTCACTGTGAATAATGAGAAGATCAACCCCTTTTCCGCAGAGGAGATAGCAATTTTGTGATTTTGTCGACATAGATTTTTGACAGCCATACACAATATTCTCAAGGAAACTAAGGGAATAAGTTGCATCTGTGTTGCCAAAAGAAAGGGTATTGATTTTTTTAAATGTTTGTAACAAAGGGAATTTGCATGTCTGACAGGTGGTATGATGAGACCATCTTAGTTGCTGATAACTTTACCATGACAAGTGTACAATTTTTAGCACCTCCAAACATCGACTTCTCATTCAATTTACTCCTGAATTTTAAAGATGATCAATAATTTTGGAACATAGTTTTAACCAATAATCTTTAAATTAAAATCTAAGTTTCAAATTGTTCAGAAACTGATAAAATTGAAAAAGCCTTTAGCAAATAATGTCTGAGCACACAAATCAAAGGGAATTGTGGGTAGCCTCACTTACTGTGCCTCACTTTGTACTGTGTTAACAAGGTGTTTCAACCTGCTTGGGGAGTAAAACGAGAACTTGCAATTGAAATACAAAAAAAATTAGTTAAAAAAAATCATCCTATGATAGGGCTACTGGCTACTAAAGTAAGCTATTGATCCTTTCATTGAAAGGTGCCATTTTGAATAAAATATTTGACTAAAATATCCTTCTGATCACAGTCCCGCTGTGAATTTGATGGCATATGTACTTCAGAGGTCACGTCGAATTTTGGTTAAGTATTGCACTTTCGTTTTCGGTTGCAAACCACTAATCTTCAGAAGGTGGCTAGTACAAATAATGTGCACCACTGATACTGTATAGTACTGCCACCATTCCATCATGAGTGGACATAGATGACACGCCTGCCTTACCATATATGGCATGTACAAATTTGGGGTGACAAAGTAACCTTCAATACAACTTACCATATATGGATATATGCAAATTTGGGGTGACAGAGTAACTTTTATTTAAAAGGACTTTTGACTGAGTGACTTTTACTTCAAGCCCCTGTAGCTGTAACTCTTGAAATGTGTTAACCTGAAAAAGGCTTACTATTTTCTCTGTTTTGATAGAGTCTTTTACTACAGAAAATTGGAAAAGTAAACTTAAATTTTAAGCGTTCTTTTGATTTCCCGTCATTTTTAAAAAGTGTTTATATTACAAAGACAACAAAGCATATGATGTCCCAGTGAAAAAATTCAGGACTATGCATTATATTGGACTACTCTGTTGTTTCTGTGAAGATTCCAATTCATATGTGCATGACGTACAGTGTTTTTGCTTTATTTGCATGAGGGGGCCATTTTATGTTTGGGCCACATTTATTGTATATCTTGCTCAAAATTGCACATGCAGTCCCGTTGGACAATTTATTATACTTGAATAAACACCCCTCAATGAGTACATTCCCACAAACTTGTTTCAGTTTGGAAGTAAAATTACAAAAATAATGCTAAAAGATACGGCTATGGGGCCTTTAATACTACTTTTCAAATCATATAACATTGCTGTACTAAACCAATATGTATTCATTACTTTTAATGATTGACAGCGGTTGTCAGACATGTGATCATTCCAGCCCCGCGCCCACACAAAAATTGACCAATTTGGGATTATTGCTTATCAACCAATTTCATTGTTCCTGCTGTTTTTCCTTAAATGTTTGGTTAGTCCTTTGTACTTGACACCTTTCGGGAAACTTGTACCTGGTTGGTCTAAAGGGCTCTTCCGATAATTTGTTATGACCCCTCGTGCTGGTGAGGTGTTAAACTTCTTGGAGGGACGGTGTCTCAGCTATACACAAGTGATCAGTATTACAATTGCATAGCATCGGTTGAGACACCATGGAAGGTAAAGAGTGTGAAAGAGGCTCCCCACCTAACTATCCAAAATGTTTTTGTGTCGAGTTTGTGTTTGATTCGTTTCAAAAATGTGTTCCTACATTCTTATCCGATTGTTTGTGTTAATAAAAATGTTTGTTTCGCCTCGGATATTTGTAGGGAAGTTTGGATTAGTGTGTACGGTAATGTATTGTTTGTGTGGGGAAAGCTTATGGCGAGACGCAGCCGGACCTATTGTGTTATAAAGTTGATAGAGTGGCCCTTTGACGCTTGCGTTTCGAAACCCGAGTGTGGTTTCTCATCAGTCGCAGTGTAGATTCTTTCCTTAGTTTGTGTTTGTGAAAAATTATTTTAATGCATTTTAGTGGTCTTGCTCTTCGAGTAGCGAGGCAAGTATATTAATGTTTGGGGCTCGTTGTGAGTCCGTTTGGTGGTTCAGTTTGTTAGTTCTATGTTTCTTTACTTCAGTAAATTTTGTTTTGATTAGGGTGTCTTTTAGATTTTTGCCGAGGTTTGTGAATTTTTAGGCAATAAGTACCACTGCGGGGTACGGATTTTATGTTTTCTGGATCAAGATAAAAGTATCATGATCGATGTGTTTGTTCTTGTGCATTTTGTTTAATAGTTGGTGTACTTTGTTTACTGTTTGTTCTGTGTCGTCACTGGCTAGTTGTGTATAATACTTAGTGTTGCGTAATTGCCTTTCTCATTCGTGTATGTAATCTTTTGTGTTGACAAAGACGAATACCCGACCCTTGTCGAAAGGTTTTTATGGTAATTTGTCTACTGTTTGCAAGCTGGTTTATCGCGATTCTTTGGGCACGCGACATGTTTTGTTTCCTTGTTTGAAAGGGTATCTCTAGAAGTGCGAGTTTAGCAGCTTCAGATAGCTTTCAGGTTTTTGTATTTTTTGCTGTTCGTGGAGTCCAATTTGACTTTTCTTTGATTTGGTGTTGTTGCGATTGTTTGTGTCTCATGATGTAGCATAGTAACATTTTACGACTATATTTGTTGAAATCCTGAGGTGGTTTCAATCTGTTTGGTTTTGTTGGTGTACGAATGAATGTTAAGGCTTTTGCCTAGAGCTATATTTCGGAATTTCATAGTTTGAGCATGGAGGTACCTCCATGGTTTGAGCGATGATAGGGTCTTGCTGAGTTTCATGTTGTTGTCGGCTCTTCTTTGGAAATAGCTGATTTATTTCCACGGCTATTTTTTCTGTTACGTTACGGTGATTTTTTATTTTTTTTGTGTATTCTATGTTTTTTGGTAGTTCTCTTTTTGGAGTATTTGGTGGCCCTGAAAAGGGCCGCTTGGTATGTGTTTTTGTTAACGCTTGGCGCGTTTGTTTTGGCGATGAGCCTTGTTTATGCTTCTTTTCGCCGATTCGATGTGCTAGTGAGTAGGTGTTAGCAGCCTTCTTGTCAGCAGTGTCGCTGATTTCGTTGATTTTATCATTGGCTGACTTGATCGTGTTGTCGATTCGTTTATTGTTTTCTGTGACGTGAGGAGACAAGCGTGAGCATCTAGCGACTGATGAAATCTGCTGATGATGTCATGAATATGTAATTAGGTGAAAGTGGCCGTCGACGCGTCGCGACTGGCAGTGGCGCTGCACTTGATAAGTCTTAGTCGGGTGGTTACCGTATAACTGGAACAGCCGATCGTTTGCTGATACGATCAAAAGGTGTCAAGTGCGCCTCCGATTAAAGTAGTAAAGTAAACTATGCATAACTAATAGACGGGGCCCAGAACGTCGTTTCAGGCCCAAACGACACTCTGGCCCCGTCAAGTTCTGTGTGGGCGCAGGGCTGTCATGTTCTATCTACATATTTTCTTGGACAAAAGCTAAAATTGAGAAATTCAAGACATTAAACCATGAATTAGAATTGAAAACACAGCATTTCGATGGCACTCACACAACATGAAATGTAGGCTCTTTGAGTTGTGCACTCAACAAACAAAATAGGAACAAAATACTGAGTCCTTTGTACCTGTTATTTTATTTTCAAAACATTACAAGGAAAGAGTACACCAATCTTTCGGCAATATTATAGTCATGAGCTTTTAACAAAGAAAATTTAATTACAGAAAATACTTCATCAATTTCAAGGAGCTAAAATGGTGACACAATAACAAGAATTGTACTAGAAAAGGAGAGGATGTTGTTTTTCATTGCATATATTAAAACTGACGCAATCAAGTATTGGGTTTGATATGGTTCATATAAAACATTTTGATGTGGAAATGCAAAGGACAACTGAATTCTGCCAACTTTCCTTACAGTAGCCTTCAGAAATCATGATAAGGGAGAAATCATTCATAAAATGTTATGAAACTACAGTCTGGCATTCAGGTTCTCACGATGCAATATACAGATATGCTCTGCTTAAAAAAAACTATATACAAACTGCCTGCTCGAAACAAAATGAAATATACACATTCTCTGCTTAAATAAAAGTACATTGGTGAAAATTAAAGAAACTTTTTGCTCCGGTCGGCAATCTTGTAGTTTGAGATTTGATGTCAAGTTACAATAAAAGTAAGCTACTTAAACTATTGACTTCTTAAATCCTTTGCAGTCAACAATCATATCCAGCATAAACCTTAAAAACTTAAGAAATTATGGTCAGGGTAAGTTCAGTGCATACTTGAACAAAAAGTGGAATGCACATGTTGTATGGATCTAAGAATTGTACCTTTGAACTTGTACTTCTATGCAAGACAACTTCGTAACAAACATATCGATAAATCTTGTAGTAGCAGTAGTAGTAGTAGTAGTAGTAGTAGTATTTATTTATTATTGAGACCTGCAACTCTCAGGTTGCCAAGCCCTATGGACTTATAAGTCACCATTTACATCTTAACAAGTACAATTACAGAAAGTGAGGAATTGATAGTTGATCTATAAAAGTGAATCGTATCAAAATTAAACATTCAAAATCTCCTTCCTTCTATAAAACGCCTTTTCAACAAAATTTGCAGGCTGTCTTACTGGACCAAAAAAAGTTATTCCAGCTTCTCTTCATTTTGCATCCCTTGAATAGTCGCCACTATTTGACCAAGATGTTGTTGACGTATTTCATCATATTGGTTACAAATCAAAGAGAAAATGACTTTCATCCTCAATAACATTCATGTAACAAAATCTTCAAAGTCAATCATTTAGTGGTTTACGTCTAAATCTACCTGTTTCAATACGAAGTGGTAGGATACACATACGCAAATGAGCATTTAAAGACCGCTGACTTCGACTTAAGTTATGTGCTACATATTTTTCCACTTTGTAATTGAACTTAAATTTAACATAAGTTCGCAGCTTCAGTTTATGGTGAATATTCTTCAACCATGTTTCACAGGTTTTCCGCAAGATTTTCTCTTCAGTTACATTAATATTCAAGTTAAAAAGTACATCTTCATGCAGATCAATATCATCTATGATTTTATATATTTCTGAGGACCAGTTACTGTAATTCAGGGAATAATCCCACAGAAATACTGTCTTGGTTATTCTATGTTCATCTAAATTAGTCAAATGTTTCCATAATCTCAACATATACAGAAATCTACGATCTCTACATGAACTCCATCCCGATCACCCATAACAGCTGGGAGGGGAGAGAATCTGTGAATTTCTAGATAAAATCTCAGAGCTCTATTTTAAACTGATTCACACTTGTCAAGTTTTGAAAATCCCAAAAACCAGAGCAATAGTCGAGAATCGGTACAACACTTGCTTCATACATTTTGTAAACGTTCTAAAACCCATATTTTTCAACCCCTTAAATTTAACATTGAGGGCTCCAAGAGCTCTACTTGCGGCTTCGGAATTTACATCCGCAGTTACTGTATAATCTAAAAATTCATTCAGTATACCTCCCAAATATTTATAGTCATTAGAATAACTTAAAGATATATTTCCGATATGAAACTCAAAGTTACTTCTATCAACACCTTTACGTCTGAAATGGAGAGCCTTCGATTTAGCATTATTTACACATATCCTCCATTTCTTATACCATTCATCATATGATTTAATATCTGTTGCATGTCATTTTCATTATCAGCAAGGATCACAATATCATCTGCATGTAGTAAAATGCTTATATTGCCATTATCAATGTTGACACCTTTACGCATATTTTTCATTTCCATAGCCAAATCATTAATAAACACTGTAAATAGAGTAGGGGAAAGGTTATCGCCTAGTCTTACGCCTTGACCAGTAGAAAACCAATTTACTTGAAATGTATTAAGCTTTACAGAAGCTAACGTATCTGTATATATTTCTCTTATACTGTCAGACATTTTACCATCAATACCATTCAAGAGTAGTTTGTACAATAATGCATTTCTATCGACACTATCTTAATTGTTCTTTCTAACCCATGCTAAAAATATCACCGTATTCATCATGGAGTTCCTGCTACATGTAAGAAACAATGGGATATCTAATAATAAGACAATTAAACCATGAACAAAACACACAGTCTGACTCAATGCATTATTGCAAAGCACCAACTATAGCATAAATGTACAGAGTTTTTTAAAGTTTGTGGTTTGTTAGAGTTCCTGTCAGATCATTTGACTGGATCTCTGTTTCAGATACCAAGATTCATGACATGGTTTTCTGAGGAGTAGTGGATAAATAAAAGAAGCACAAGACAAAGTCATCTCTCTTTTTTTTTGGGGGGGGGGAAGCCCTGAGCCTGCACAAAGCTGCACTAACAAAATGTCATGCTTACCTCATTGAAACTATGTTGGGAACTCATCACAGAGGTTTGGCTTTGAAATAGTTTGCTGTTAAAAAATTCTTCCGCAGTATAATCTTCAAGCATGATTATTAAATGTCGTGTTGGGAAAATTCAATTCATAATTTCATGGTCAAATGTCCACACCTCAAAATTTGCTTTTTAGGAGGATTAATGTCAAATATCTTTCATTGGTTATGCCGATGCTTTATTTATCCACAGTTCCAGGGTGATCAACCAAATGTCAATTGGCAGGGTTGAAGGTTGTATCACCCACTCCAACAAACTTTCAGACAACCACGCACTAAAGTCACTCATTAAATTATACAAAAGTGACACATATAAACACTTTATCCTTTTAACAATTGATAGCGCTGCTCCTGCGTGTTCACAATGGTTTGCATTGAACCAGAGGTAGAACTGGAACTAGACAAACTGTCTAAATGGGTCAAACCCCGAATTCAAATGGACCGCAGTACCAACAAATTCACATGCACAAACGTCCACAGAAGTATGTGTAGTTCTGTACTAGTTTGTATCGCAATCACATTATCTCATGGGCGTAGTGAGTCTGTAGAACACCGTGTGCCTTTTTCATTTCGGTGTAAAACCACTGAGGAGTTGCCGACAGTATCTGGTGTAACTATACGCTAAAAGCAGTATTATCAGTCGATTTCAGAGATATCAACCCTGTGAATGCTGAATCATTGTCTGGAAGGTAGTGTCACACCGACAAAACAACAGCATCTGATATACACCATGCCTGCTAACCTGAGTGCATTCACTTGCTGTCTGCCACTGGATAATAAAATATAACTTTTGGACAAGGACTTTTTGCATGACAAGTTTGGAAATGGCACTTGTATAACTTTTAAATAAAGCTTTACTTTAAAAGTATACTTTTTTTAAAAGTATAATACAGTGTTTTGACAACAATCATGTGTTCTTGACAGTTTGTAGAGGGATGTGTGGTGTTGGTTTGACTACACATGACCTCCTTCCAGACAGCGTTTCAACTTTTGAAGAGCCGATGTTTATTGACCGATATTACCGCTCTGTGGAAAATTATGCCTGACAGTGTTGTCAACTCTCCAATTCAGTCTGTCTTGTTCCTGTACTCCCACTGGTTCAACACACTGGTTCAAACCAAATTGAAACCTTCGATAGGTGATCTGCATGAAGACATTGCAACCAATATTTTCAGAAGCGGCACTAAATTTATAATTCTTTAATACTGCAAACTCACATATGTTCATTTTTTGCACAGTTCTGTTGTGTATACTTACTAAGGAAACATCATTTATCAAAAAACTTTAAAATAAACTAAAGTCTGACTTTCCATCCAATCAGAGACTCTTGGATTAGTAAGACTGTTCAGGATGTCTTTGACTACTGATGTTTATTCCATGGTATGTAAACCTCAACTTGAAACTCAAGGACTTCTATGGTTTTTTTTGGCAATTTTCAAGGACCTTTTGACGTCCAAAATACCAGTTTCAAGTTCCAATTTTAAAAATATGTCATTTTATATATCATTTTACAATGTCATAACCAATCATTTCATAATGTTGGAAAATCATGGGTGGCTTATCAATATTCCCGGACTTTCAAGAAAACTTTAAAATTCAAAGATTTTCAAGGGCTTTCCTTTGGCATAAGGACACTGTCAACTCTTACAGCTGGTTCTATCTGGCATTATTGACAACCCCACAGTAAAAGTGATCAAGGATACACCTACAAAACCAGCTTATACAGTGTTCAATCCTAATTTACAGGTGTCACAATTTCCATGGACCCTGAACTGCAACATTTTGGGTCAGCAGATCCAATTCACATCATTAATTTACAGATATAGATGCTGACTCGTGTTGGGATATCTGTTCACGTGGCCGCCTCAATTATAGAGGTAAAAAAGTCACTATTAAATTGTGCAATGAGATTTACATTTATTCATTACCTGTGAGGGCAGTATACCTTTGAACTATGGACATGGGCTCATAATAACAACGTTTCACAAAAAGAACCCTTCCACCCCTAGGATATATTTCTGCAGGTCCAACTTTTCTGTATGAATCAATACAGTAGTGCCCACATTTGATGATTAACCAGTTCACCCCTATTCCCTGTAAACAGGTCAACAATTACCATTGATAACAATGGGTTTGTGCCAAACAATTGTGGTGAATGGGTTAGAGGCAAAGGAATGGCAATAAATATCATTTGCACAGATGATATTATGATATAACAGCATCATATTACCCAAGCAAATAAGTATACCACTTGATTTTGACCAGTTCACTCCGTATATGCACTTGCTATCGCTCATGCACATACAGTATGTCATGAACTGGTCAAAATCTCGTGGTATACTGTCACTGGGAGTGGTTTATTTGTTAATAAGTGACGTACATCTCACTATCTCCTCCATGCCTTTCTCCGACTAAAATCTCTAACTAAAAGATTTATTTCACAAAAAAATCAGTTAAAAAGCCTTTTCTGGGATAAAATGACATGTAAACTGCATACCTTCGTGTTCCACTGACACAAGTTAAAAACAAAAGAGGAAGAAGATATCTCTCAGTGTCTTAAACAATAACAACTGAAGGGAAAAACCTTTTTAAAGACTAAATCAATTAGAATGCATACTACAAAACACTTGAAAGTGCAGTGTGGTGCATGTATAAGTGTACGGGAACATACTATGCTCTTCTATACACAGATTTCCTGGTACTGCTGTCTATCTAAATCCTGTGTTTCATAATGTACTTACATGAAGGGTCTTCTAAACTGCCTCATGTATCTTTGATGATCCCAAATGTGGAGATAGACGGGGAATTGGACAAGTAGTTTGCTGATTTTGACTTCCTATTTCTCCTTACACAGTACAAGACGAGTACAAGCTCAAGGAGTAAGCCCCCAATCACCCCACTGGCCACACCAAGGGCAAGTCCCATCACATCCTTTGGTTGTGTTGTCACCTTCTGTAAGTTTGAGGGATCGTGTTGTTGTGTTCCGCCAACAGTTGTACTTGATACACTTGATGATGAACCTGGAATATGGAAAATACAGTTATTCAACAGGTACCACAGATGTAACCATCTTTTTCAAGCTCCTGTTAAATTTCATGTTGAGTAAGCTACAGCATCAAGGATAAAGAAACAAAACCTGATTGTCATTTTTCATTCCAAAAAGGATTTCCATACCTGCTGTATGTGGATTTGGGATTTCTCCTTTTGTCGGTATCTGGACACTTTCAGACACGGCCCATGGACAGCCTATTGTACATCTGGCAGCTTTGGCCTGTGACAAAATCAAGGTAATATTATTGCAGTACAGATTCAACTAACAGCAATGTGATCTTACTCAAAGCACGATAAAATTTACCCAGCGTACATACTAGTCATTTCAATAGTGTACATGTATCTGTTTCATTAATTCACACTTTTTTTCATGTTCGTTGACAGATTATTGTATTCCAGAATGTGAAGTGGGTGTTACATGTTTAGAGGGAGAACATGTCTCAGTGTCTCAAACCATAACAACTGAAAGGAAAAGCTTTTTTTGAATACTTGTACTAAATCAATTGGAACACATACCTTGGCTTTGTAAGTTCCACTGGTAATATTTTGAAAATACGCAGGGTTCTGCAAAGTGAAAATTATAACAATTAAATGGTAATCATAATAAAGTCTACATGTATCTTTAGATGCTAAGCTTGTTGAATATATAGATTAGAAGTTACGAGGGCTTCATTGGAAATGGCATAGGGATTACAAGATGCAACATACGATCACAGAAAGTGTCAGCCACCAAACATGTGTCTGTCTCACTCAGACCCTTGCAAATTTTGATGCAGGCAATACTCAACCACTACAGACTGTCACTTAATTTGTAAAATGAAAATGTAGCTTGGCAAAAACATGTTTGACATGCACATCTTCACTGTTTAAGCTACCATTATGAACCTCACTGCTGACATAGTAAGGGAAACCTCACAAGGATAAAGTGAATTGGAAATGGGTGTATGATAAATTACATTAGAGTTTATCTCAATATTTATTTACAGGAAGTGATGACATAAATTATCAGAAAGTAGACAGTGTATAGTATCAAATATTAAACTATCAGCAAATAAATTTTGGGCATTAATACCTTAGTAACTTCTAGTGATCTTGTTTCATTGGTTACGAGGTTTATCAGCTCAACGGTGTATTTCTGAATCTCCATTCCAGCGGATCCTTCATCTGTCGTATCAAAATACACACTCACAGTATCTTCTGCAGTCACTTCCACATTTACGAAAGATGGCTTCCACTCTATGAAGAAAGCATTAGCGTTAGCTTTAATACTTATTTATAACTCTAGGAGACTACCGCTACTTGTAGACCTTAATATGCTCTTATGCTCAAAGCTACAGTGTTTGAATGTCAACCTGGTCTGTTTGTGCATCTAATAATCAATCAGTGTGCATGTGTGTTTTCTGTTTGTCAATGAAAAGTGCGGAGAGTCACTGGTGCACCACCATTGCACTTTTGCACCATTCGCTGCACCTCTTCAGTATTTTTTACAAGTCAAAGCTAATACACTGTGAGCATCTAGGAATTCAGAAATCAGCTCTGTGGAAACTGGAAATTTGTTAGGCAGGAGGCCAATAGTAAAAACACCACCACCAGATCTGCAAATGTGTTCTTGACAGTTTGCAGAATTAATGTGGATGACTATTGTTGTCTTGACAATGTGTGACCTTCATCCAGATGATGTTTCTAATTTCGCCGAGTTCATTTCTTTGTTATTGACTGATATTACTACCTGATACATGAAGTTACACCCGACAGAGCTGGCAACTCTTCAATTTACACAGTATGTCTCGTTCCGTATTGCAAATGGTTCAACGAAAAGCACTGTAACTTCACTGTAGCTTTTACATTACATTATACATGTACCTTTAATACATGGCATTATTTGAGAAGAAAAATGGTTTCAATGAATAATGTGGGCTCCTTGTCATAATCACACAATTTCAGTTCATGTTACACCAGGCACAGAGAAAAGGTTCAGTGGAAATTAATTTTAAGTTATTCTTTCAAAGCAAATGCAGCAACAATTACAAAACAAACATACTGATTAAAACTGAGAATTATACACAGTGAGTTGATCAAAGTACTTTAATTTTATAATCCACGATGAACTCTTTCTTTTGCCAGCTTTTTATTATGTACTAGTGCTTGTTCAATTAAACGCCTGATTAGAAAAATAAAAGTACCGCCAATGGCACTTGGACATAATGACCGCCTAGTATTATCAGCATTTATCAACAACCCCACTCACTTTGAATTAGACAGACTACGAAGTCAATGTGCAACATATACCTGAAACACAATTTTTCACATTGCAATTTTAAGCCCATTTTTGTGAGAAAAGTGACATGTATATGTATATGTATATGGAGAAAAAAGCAGAGACATATTCGCAAATGGTTTGTTGAGTGACAATCATGTATGAATCTCTTGAAAAATATTGTGGTTATAAGGTACAGTTGTGTAAGAATTAACAGGTTAGAATAAGTTAGTAAAGCTAAGTTGACAGTAATCAAGATTGCAAAATTATACACTACGCTAAGGAAATCTGAATGAAATAAATGTTGAAAGAAGTTATTGACGCTAAGATAGGAATAAACTGAATTACTGCTAAATGGTTGGTAAAAGGCCATCACAGGAATTGGGCAATACCATGGTGTTGGAAGTGTAAAGCCAATCTTACCTACCAACCTTATTACAAAAAGGTCCATAAATATTAGTCAATTCAAGGGGGCAAGATGATTAAGTAGAGCAGCAAAGTCATGGTCATCTTTTTGTCTAATACTTTGTGTAAGTTCATGAATTTTACATAAATCTTGCTATAGATTTGTTGCTATGGGCAATAACTGTGTTTCAGATCATTTGAGAGCAATCCATCCATGAAAGGTTTTAACTGTAATATAGCTTCTATTAAGAGGAGAGAAACTTCTCAAATAATTTTTTGTTCCCCTTAATTTCCTGTGAGAACACACGGACAGATGCTCAGGACAGATGCTGGTGCTAGCTTGATAACTAACCTAAAACTTGTAACTTCATTGTCTGGGAGTAATGACTGTAACATGTGATGTCCTGGATACTTCACCCTGTCACCGCAATGGTTTTACCCAAACCCATTGTTATCAATGGTGATCTTGGACCTGTTTTCAGGGAACTGGGGTGAACAGGTTAATGTCTTGAATGTGAATGTCAAAGTCTGTATATTGACTCAAAGATGTTTACTCAAGATTGAAGTGGGCAGATATGAGATAATATGACAAATGCCCAGGGTCGTCTCAAATGTGAGAATCTAAAATGTGAAATATTGATTTTCTATCGCTTTTGATGCCCAAAAGAGCATGGAAATATCTGATACTTCCATTCAGTGCATCCTCCATGTTTCTAGCATTCATCTAACACAAATTTATGTTCCTTAATTCAGAAAAGAGTCCAAAATGCAGGATTGGTGTACTTTCCAAACATACACATATGGAAGGCCCCTAAAATCAATTGGTTGAAAAAGGGGGTCAACAATTTCCCATATCTACATAATCGCTGATCCGTTTGGCACCATTTTGAGGAATCGAAACCTTGAACATGGTCTAAACATCTGTACCAAATATCAACACAGTTTGTATTGAAGTTTTTGACTTTTTGTCGTTTACGGAAAATTTTCACTGTCCGACATCCACTCAACCCCATCACAATAACATGATGACCTACGGTCATTATGTTAAAAACATGGCTGAAGCAAAGAATGTTTGGTAGAGTTGGAGCAAAAATGTTCTGTAAAATCATTATCTTCATGCTCTAAACATTTACAAGAAAAGAGTTTAAATATTAAATGAACAGTTTTAATGCTTTGAACAAATGCATATTCACATTTTGCTTATAAACAAACAAAATTTTAGAATGACCCATAACTATGTATGTCGATGGGACATTTTTGAAGAGCAAAGTACAACACTGTACGGGGGGGGGGGGGGGAAA
>LD342621.1:112934-123538 GCA_001465055.1 Ptychodera flava | reverse complement strand
GCTGGCCAGAGGTCACCATGAATACGTAATGACGCTTCACTACGCAGAAACTGCGTAGTCAAGCCCTTCTTAACCGGTCAAACTCTCTCGGCATTTTCCCTCATGCAAAACGTGGGCTTTTATTTTGGCCCGTTAAGTTTATTATATTACCATGCCCTGTCTATTATGTTTTAATTGGTCGAGCTGAACCACGTGACTGCCCACAAATACACGGTAATGGTTTGTTTCCATGCCCGTGAATATGAATAATATCGTAAACATAGTAACTTTATGGCTAAAACGAAAATTGTAATTTTGTGCAAAGATCGTGATCAACCACAAAACAAAATGGAGCATTTGTGGGCCAAGTTTAGACGCTTTTTTCAAAAAAATCTCCGGATTTGCAATTTTTTTGCAGCGCGCACTACTCACTGACACTTCTGAGGCCATGTTGTCGTTCGCACGAGAACTTTTCATAAATTTTGACGGTTTTTCGGCGAGAGGAAAGCCAAATTAACGGGCTCGGCAAGCCTCACCAGTTAATTTTGGCTTTCCTCTCGCCCTTGCCGATAAATAAACGGTGATGGTCAACACGCTGTCCGTTCTTTCTATAATAACATACTGACGAAGAATAGCAGCCCGTTGGAATTTTAAAACATTGGTAAATATTAGATCATTTCTTTCTCTAATCAAAAATTTTGTACAGGGCCATGAGCGACGTAAGTTTTTATACACAGAGTGGGTTTAATGACAAGAATTCATATGAAAGGGTTGATAAGTCTGGAAAGAATAATAATTTTATTGTTCCTTGGAATCCACAATTCTATTTTACTCAAATTGAAAGTTTTTTGAATAAGTGCGCAAAATATAAACGTCCGCATTGCAATTATATTTAGGGCATTTTTGTTGTGCGTATTTTTTACAGATTTTTGTTTTCTTCCGGAAGCATGTGAAGATGCTCAGACTTTGTTCTGTCAACACTGCCAGAGTATGTGTAATGCCATTGGGGACAGTTTGCAAAATCTACACTCACAGACATCAGTAACACCATACATGTAGCTGGTGGGAGAGTTTGCTGCTTTGTACAAAAAACAATTAGCTTGGTGCCTCGGTAGCTTTGCCCCAAAAATCTGAGGAATAACATTTTTCTTGGCCTACATGTACGTATCTTAATCAATCTGCTTACTTTTTTCTCCTGTTTGTGGACAGTCATCAAGTGATGGATATTCAGAACAATCTGACAAAGAGAAAATGAATGACATGAGAATGGAGACGTGTTATTTTCAGTAAAAGAAAGCCACAGAAATTTATTGCATTCATGTATGCATGACTAGAAAATAATTCATATTCATGAAAGAAATAAGATTTCAAACATGAGGACTTAATGCTATGATAACATTCATCATGCATTCAATCCTACAACCACATGAACATCCTGTACTCTTCCTACACAACATAAAAGACATATTTCACCCACTCTGACAACAACAGAGGCATCCCACGCTATATCTGATAACCACACAGACATCTTACACTAACTCTTACAGAACACTGAGATAATCCTACACCCACTCTGCTGTAGCATCCGCGCATATACCTTGCCTCACTACAATGAAATCCTGCAAAACCATCACGCATTACAGCTTCGTCTATCCACAGTCCCTCTATCAACGGATAGAAGGACTGTGGTCTATCCCTTATGTCTTTAAGCCTTGGCATAAAATATTTAGAGAGGCTCAATTATTCCAATCTGTTCCTGTTTGAATTTGGCCATACTTGTACCTTTCGCAGTGTAGTTAAGGTTGACTGCATTGTCCGTTGATCCAGACTGTTGCGCAGGTAAACTCTGCACCTCAATGTAGTACTTATGTCCTGGGTGGATACGTTGTAGGCAGTCCACACTGAACGTGTAAACCTGCAAGTTGATGGCGGTGAAAGACAGAACTAAAGATAAATGGCAGGGTTGAAGGAATCACATCATTGAGCTGAACGGTCTAAGAGTGCAAGGGCCCTTCCGCTGGAAGACCAAGGTCTGCAAAAGCTGTATCAAAGCCACAAAGATTTCATCATATACCCTACAGAATGATAAATATGTAGTTGACAAAATATTCAGCATCTTTTTGGAGATAAAGATGAGTGCGATATCAAACATTCATCACCATTTGTGTCAATCTTCAGAAAAGCGATGGCTGCTCCCCGTCTCGGATTGACATACGTAATGACATCATTTGTTTACCTGCAGAATTCTAGAATGTGCAAAGCGACATGCATACTAGTACGTGACCAACAGAGATCCAGGCTGAAATCGAGGTGTAAAAAGGACAAAAGCCTGATGCCAATTTATTGTAATTTATATAGTAACTGCAAAGGCTTGCACTTTGTATACACAGGATTTCCCTGAAATTTTGAAATATAAGCCAATGTCACTGGCACAGCTCCATTGTCGATGCACCACTACGATCTCAGCGAGTAGACATTTTCTTAATCTCGTGCTGGCTTTGTATACAAATGGAATGTTTGTGGATAGCAACGTGCATAGTAATCATTTAAATCGAGGTTGTTCAGAAATGCACACGATTGTCAGCATTTGGGCACTGGGCAGGGGCTTGACACTCGAGAAACTGGGTAGTGAATTTGCTAGTCTGGTTCCCTGACCCATTTCCCCGGTAGAGGGCGTGGGGAAATATAGGGTCAGGTACCGGCTAATGTAAACATGGACGCTATTGGGTTAAAATAAAAAAGCTGTGATTGGATGAAAGTAACACTTGTAACTTTTTCTCATCTTTCTTGGGTTTCGCACTTTCAAGCTCACTTGACATCAACTTCTTGTTTGTACCACAAAGCCGTGGAGGTAGAAAGAAAGACTTTCTACCTCCATGATTTAGCCACTGTGATTTAGCGCACCTCTTAATACTTTTAGAACGTCGACATGATGCCTGGCATTTTTCACGAAATTCGGACACCATTCTATCCATCGAAATCAATCGTCGTTCACAGTTCCAACAAAGTTTGCTTTCAATTAGCTGTGATATCGCAGCAGTACTTGTGGCGTGCATCGAACGTGCTCGGGTCATTGGGGTCACGCCACAGTCGGCGATGACCTCAATGACCCTAGCGCGTTCGATACACGCAACAAGTACTGCTGCGGTATCACAGCCAGCCTTCAATCACCTCTATTTCCCCGCATTTTTGGATTAATCCTTTCAGTTTATATTTTCCGTCTCGTGTGCCAATGTTTTTGGTTCGAATACCAGTGTTCGAACATAATTCTGATCCAGTCGAATTTTGACCGGCGTTTTCATGGTAGCAGCCATATTTGTTGTAGCATGTTCTGTCAGGTGACTAACCTCCGCCATCTTGAACAAAATTCTGTTCAAGATGGCTACCCGGTACCTGACCCTATATTTCCCCACGCCCTCTACCGGGGAAATGGGTCAGGGAACCAGACTATGAATTTGCATATTTGATTAGAAGCGGAGCCTCGCTTTCGAATGCGCGGGTGTTGTCAACATGGCCACAGGCGTGAAGCGGCTACGTAGCCCATCGATGTTCGCCTCGCCTCAGGTTGCTCTCGCCTCTCTTTTCCGAAGAGTGCCGACCATGCATCCTTCGGAAATTTTCGGATTTTCGCCAATTGTTAAGCGAAAGTATGTTCGGCAAAGTTTGTGTTGTTGTTGTCGTGTGGTGCTGAGCGGAATTGACGTGCTGGCGAAAACGGGAGTGTTTTGAGCTTCAGGAAAGTGAGTTTTATCATTTTAGGAATTCCGCTCATATTTTTATGAATTTATAATGAGTGTGTTTGAACCAAATTTGAAAGTCTTTTATCGATACTGTCTGGTTTCACTCAATGGTTTACGGTCAGTCATACCGTCTTTTACACGTGCGTCAAGGAAGGACATGTTTATGAAACTGCTTGCGTGTTATGTTTAGATTGGCGTGAACCAGTGTTTCTGGCCTGAGAGCTCACAAAGTAACTATGGTTGCTACGCGACTGGCAGTACGATGCCATCTCGTCGTATTTTTCGCATAATCTCGTGCAACTGTCATCCACAAACACAGTCTCCAAGAAGTTTAACACCTTTGAAGCTCATTTTGATATGAAAAAGCCAATTGTCTAACGAGACGACTATGGAACAAAAGGCATGCCGCGTTCCCAGTCTGTGATATGGCAAACCACAGACCTCGCCGCTGATGTAAACACATTCTACGAAACGTTTTATCATCATTGAAAAGCCAAAAAGAAATATGAAATTCACTTTTTATATGTCACAATACAATAATTATTCGGTACACGGAAAAATCTGATACATTTAGCTTCAGTTTTTTTGAATTTATAACCAATCTCGCAAGTAGTCATTCAGTGCAGTTGCTATCATACACAGGCCGGTCTTCCACGCAAAGGTTAGGGGTCATGGGGGTCTTGAGCCAGAAAGATATTTTAGTCATGTGATTTCGACAGGTTACAGATACTTCATGCCAAATATGGAAGTGGTATCGCCTTGCAAACGCAAACGACGCAGTGTTTTAGATCAGGTGACCGATTCGAGTAAACTCACTTCCGGGTTTCAGGCCGACGATGTGCACGCGTCTAGCAGCGCACCCTGAAACACTCGAAATTTCAACCCCCGACGTTTTATTTTGACAAAATGAACACATAAAATTACTTTGGTGACATTAAAATTCCGGATTGTGGTTAAAATCATCATCAGAACTTGCTTTTACAGAGGAAATTAAGGGCGAGGTATGCACACCTACTTCGGTTAATGCCACAATGATGATACCTCCATAAAGCAGCGCGAGGCGACCAATGTAAACACGCATGAAAGCGTGGTACTCTGACGATGACCTCTGACCCAACATGATCAATAGGCCTTGTAACCTCCACAAATGTAATAATCTCCACAAATGTAATATCAACCACAATTGTAATAAAATCAACCACAAATGTAATAAAATAGTCAACAATTAATTTAACAACCCGCAACCACAAATATAATAAACAAATTAACCATAAATGTAATAAAACTCAACCATAAATGTAATAAACTTGAACTTGTATATGTGATCATTTGTTTATCAGTGCCCTGAGTAAATAATAACTTTAATAAGACTAGTGTAATGTTATTGCATACTTTCCTGAAACTAGGTTTCCTATCCGAAACACAGAATAGAATACTTTGAGAACGCTATCAGAAAACGGCGAGGTACTGATCAAACCATTAGATGATGGAAGTGGAACAGCAGTTCTAGACACTGATAATTACATAATAAGGAAGCGTCAAAATAACTCGTCAACCAGTGATACCACACAAAGTTTATGACAGATGACTCAGAACAAATAACAGAGAAGTATAAAACCTTATAACAGAAACTTACGACACAAAACATGTTGGCGAGAACATATATTTCAATCTAGTAAAAAACAATACGAACACTAACTTGAACACAGTAGAACAAAATTAGACATCCTGGCATCCGTAGTGAAGGAACAAACTTCAAGTGGGATAACATAGGAATACAGACAATCTATCAATTATTCTACACAATATATCCACTCAAGACGAATTTGAGGTAATTCATTAAGAAAGTACGGCAATTTTTGAAAAAAACGGCGTTAAAGGATCGTAGTGTTATACAGTTTTCCCCACTCTGGAGTAGAGACTGCACTGACATTCACATTACAGCTGTGTCTAGCCATGGCCAATCAGTTCTGTACACAAAACAGGGAAACGTAAAATCCACTTTCAAATATGCAAAACACACTTAACGCAAACAATTAAGAAATGAATAATGTGTGGAGTTGCTTTCCTTATTACATAGATCAATATTTAAGGGCTAATTCCTCAATTGCAACGACAAAATAGATTAATTACATTTATGGTTGACAAGTATTACATTTATGGGTGTTTTTTTATTACATTTATGGTAACCATTTATTACATTTGTGGTTGGTGTTTTTACTACATTTATGGTTGATTTTTGTTACATTTATGGGCGATATTAGATTTATGGGTGCATTTAATTACAATTGTGGTTGATATTACATTTGTGGAGATTATTACATTTGTGGAGGTTACAGGCCTCTGTACTGTTTGCTACCCCGAAACCTAGTCAACTTCGACGGGCTGAATCTCCACCTTACGAGGCGTTAGCAAAATCCGAGCTATATGTAATCAAATCATAAGGTAAAAATCTAATACTAAATGTACACTTGAAACGATTTTATGCATGCAAAGGGATAAGATGCAGCGTTTGTTTCAGCACTTTCACGGTCGTAGCGTACAGACTAAATCTGAGCCCAAGGAAAATGCCTCCAAAAATTCAATTGAAAGGTCGTTTGCGGCTCTAAAGGTAAGAGGTGCCTTTTTAGTGGTCCAAGTCATTTTTTTATTAGAAGTTGGTGATTTTCGGACGCTGAAAAATGCACCAACGGTTTTTGAAAGCGTGAGGGCGCTCTTACAATTCAAAAGAAAATCTCATTAACATATGCAAAAGCACGACCCGGTTTCTCGACTGGTGATACGTAAACAAAATTCATGGATGTGAGGGTGCTTTGCCCCATAGCTTAAATAGGAACGTTAATGTAGGTACATGTACCCGATATATGATAATCAGTGTGTCTGTGTCTGTGGACAGTGCTTGCAAGAAACTTTATTGATATCTCCAAAAAAGAATTTCAGAATGCATAGTTTTGTCTTAGCTTGGTTTGTAAATAATAATGAAAAAAATGAAAGTTGAAAAAGAAAATCACTTACCTCGTCTTGTTGGCGTAATACAGTGTCGTTTGAGAGAAGGATATCTTGGCACATAAGCGGTTGATTTCCAACTTCACCTGCACTATAAGGTGTTACTCGGACCTGGAACCCTCTCAGTTTATCAATGGAAACTGTAATTGAACAAAAACTAATCAGTTACTTTACACACATTCAGTATTGACGGACACGCACAAACATTGTGGCGACATAGGACACCTTTGGCGCTTTGCGCCACGGTGTCCGAAACTCCTTTCATGTTCTGACACCCTGTACTCCTCACATACTCAATATTTTGAACTATTTGAATCAGTCAAAAAATTTCAGTAAATTTCTTCTGTGCTAGCTCTATACCACTACATATAATTAAAGCTTTCTTTTAATGTGGAGGGCACACATTATCTCCATTATGGCAGAATACACATTAGGGGCAAATATTTTGACTCAAATTGTTACAATTCCCCTGGTCTACCATTTATTGGCCTAATTTTAAAGTTCTTCAAGTAAGAACAATTTTCACTGAGTTTTTCAAAAAATTTCCCCTTTCCCAAAACAGTTAAAACGGTGATGCCGACCACTTTAGATTTCAAATATTGGTCAATGTTTGTTTCCCTGGTACACCGCTGATTGTTATTATTGATATGCAGAGGGAATGGTTGAAAGTTTCATCGACCAAAGTTTGAGCAAAAGATTGTGTCTTTCAATTTTGAGGTGCATATATCATGCAAGGTAACATAATCTATGAGTGAAAGAGTTCAACACACTTACATTCAGGCGGAAGCCATTTTATAACTATGCCAAGAAGGTGCCCTTTTCTGCAGGGATAGATTCTCTCCTCCACTTGGAGATCTCTTGGAGCAGCAACTTGCCATTGATGGACTTTTTGATCATCTCCAAACGCGAATGGATGGCATCCTGATGGATCAAAATAGAGTGACGCCCATGTTACTGTACTGTGGGAGAAGTAAAGTGTACCACCATAGACCATTGCTATGGGTGAAATGTCTCTTTGGCATGCTGCCTGACCATTTGAAATGAAAAACCTTTGAGACAAGTCTAGATTCTGTTGAGTAGATTCTGCAATTAGTTGTCATATTTTCCTGGTACAAACTGTTTAGAGCTTAAAATGATGATTAACTTGTTCAAAAACGATTGTCCTGAACTTCTGAGATGATCTTAAATGTTGACATTTTTAGAAAAGTTTAAAACAGCAGTTAAATCAAATGGCAATGAGGGAAAATATGTTCGTGCATAGATGAACTATTTTAATGGCAGATTATCATCTCATGACTTCTCTGATTGGCTATGGCATTCAAAATATACCTAATTACCATATGAGTGAATATCCATCTGGAGTAAAAAAAATTGTTCACTCTCTCAGTTTTTCAAAAATGTCACCCCTTTCCCCGAAGAGTTAAAACGGGGATGCCGAAAAAAGAAGAAGCAAAGAAATGCAGTCTTGTATGAGTCGTTGTACAAGCTATTTTAGAAATGTCAATTATACTGAAAAGCGTCATAAAAACGTAAATGGAGTGATTTACTTCAAGTAAGATCACTAAATTACTTCCTCATGACTAACATTTAAGTTTAGGCTGTAACTTTGGTGTTTGCTTTCCAATTTGTTTGTTATGTTTTTAAGAACACAGGTTCTTGTTCTATTTCAACAATTAAGTCAAAATGTCTTGGATTCAACTCGTCAACACGTACAGCCTAGATGAGTCTAATTCTTCATGTAATTGTTGACAAACTGAAGTTTTGACTTGATTTTTGAATTTATGAATCACAACCCTGTATATTGTTCACGATGCAATGTTGCCGGCAAAGCCTATACTTTGCTTGTCAATGTACATCAACAGGAAGAGAATAAGAACAATGTATTTATTTTTATAGAAAAAAATATTTCAAATCATCACCAGTTAAGTTACTTTCCCTTTCAAGTCTAACACATCTGTATGAGTGATACAACAGACAAACATTGCAACGGGTATCGTTTAAGGCGTGAAGCGGTTATGTAACCCATTCATGTTCGCCTCGCCTCATGTTGCTCTCGCCTCTCTTTTCCGAAGAGTGCCGACCATGCATCCTTCGGTAATTTTCGGATTTTCACCAATTGTTAAGCGAAAGTATGTTCGGCAAAGTTTGTGTTGTTGTTGTCGTGTGGTGCTGAGCGGAATTGACGTGCTAGCGAAAACGGGAGTGTTTTGAGCTTCAGGAAAGTGAGTTTTACCGTTTTAAAAATTCCTCTCATATTTTTATGAATATATAATGAGTGTGTTTGAACCAAATTTGAAAGTCTTTTATCGATACTGTCTGGTTTTACTCAATGGTTTACGGTCAGTCATACCGTCTTTTACACGTGCGTCATGGAAGGACATGTTTATGAAACTGCTTGCGTGTTATGTTTAGATTGGCGTGAAGCAGTGTTTCTGGCCTGAGAGCTCACAAAGTAACTATGGTTGCTACGCGACGGGCAATACGATGCCATCTCATCGTAATTTTCGCATAAATTCGTGCAATTATCAACCACAAACAAAGCGTCCAAAAAATATACACCTTTGAAGCTCATTTTAATATGAAAAGCCAGTAGTCTACCGAGACGACCATGGAACAAAAGGCATGCCGCATTTCCAGTTTGTCTATATTTGTCGGTTGTGATACTGACAACTCTTTCAATGCATTAGCAACACAGATCGGCAGTGAGTAACTCTGTAATTGCAAAAACAACGTATTCTATTGCTTACTAAATCCTTTTACGACCACATAACAAACATTCAAAACTTCAAATTATATCAGTTTGAACGGTTCATAAAAACTGCAATTTCAATATCACATGTCGACATATCAGAGGCTGACTCTGCACATTTGACAACAGTGATCATTTTCCTGCACATTATTCAAATTAATACAGCTTAACATTTCAGGTTTTATGTCAAATTCCCATAGGACATACACTCCCGTAGGACATACACTCCCATAGGACATACACTCCCATAGGACATAGGACTTGCACGTCTATTCTCCTTTATTTTTAGGGGTTATAGAGGGGGCAGAGGCAGCATCTACTTCCTCGTTCGGGAATTACTTTTATTCACTGTGACAGAAATACTTAGAAATTGGTCATGCGATCATCTACCAACATGCTGGGTAAATACCACACCCTTATACATATGCAAATTTAGTGTCAGAGGTCAACTGTTCAGTGGTCTTTGCTTTGATGATTGAATAACATGAAAGGAAAGGCACTGAATCAAGAATTTGCAAAGGAACAAAGTGTTTATCGAAACTTACCTCTCGTAAGATTTTTAAATTTGATATTGTCAGTTGGATCACGCTGTTGAGGAAAACAACAAATAGGTAATTGTGAGAAAGCTGTTTTCAAGCAGATTTGGCAAGCTGGCAGTTATGCTTGTGTGAAATAACTTGTAAGAATCTATGCAAGAAAAATATTCAAATCAAAGTCTTGTTTATGTCTCTTTTCTTGTGGGCATTGAGGAAAGCTGTGAAATAAACCTCACAAATTGAAACTTTAAGTAATCCTACATATCCTATAAAAGGGGAAAAGAGGAAAATTAGTCATGGGAGGCAGAAATCTGATGTTGGGAAACTTCATCACTGATTGTGAGTTTTGTTCTTTGTATGAAATATATGCTCTGATCTGAATTATAAATAAGTTGTTGGATATAAACGGTAACTATGTAATTTCTCAATATGTTTAGGAATATTTGTCTCACACCACAGAAATTTTACATTCCAGAGGATGATAAATTGGAAATGGAACACCCCCCCCCCCCCCCCCCCAAAAACACGAGCGTTCTCACCAAAAAAAACCAATCAAAAAAAAAAATAATTTTTGTACCTTCTGTTCCTCTGTTT
>LD342621.1:97756-112824 GCA_001465055.1 Ptychodera flava | reverse complement strand
ATAAGAAATTCTATGAAATAGATTATCATGCTCATTCTGCCTCGATAGGCTACAGGACAAGTTTCATGGCAGCTATTAAAACAACAATATTTTATGGCAGTCTGAGTGTGTTAAAGCGCCGCGTCGGTTTATAAACCGACACGGCATTCTCGCTCTCAGCATCACGTCAGTATAGTTTACACAGCGCGGACATTTTTTGAACACAGCGCGGCGATTTTTACACAGAGCGGAGATAAATTTAAGGTAGGTTGCGGCTAACAGTGACTTTAATCAGGATTTTTCTGAAACTTTCAGGAGATGTCTTGGATGAGATGAAATGTTAAAAAATAAGAAAAAAGATGGGGTCCCCGTGCAAATTTTGGAGATTTGGCGCCCTTTATGTTGTCCCGCGGAAACATTTAGTTGAAAGTGGTTAAAAAGTGTATTATTCGATTAACTTATGTTATTGAATAATAAAACTGAAATATAGTAAAAACAATTTGACAGATTTTACACAACGCAAGTCCCTGTATTGTAATATATTAGTTTTGTGATCTACTTTTGAAAAGATCAGAAAATATAGCAACGTTTCCATGAATAGTGCTTTTATAAAAAGAGCAAAGTTTGGCCAAATTTTGATATTTTCATTACATATGTCATGATCTGAAATCTAGGTTTTCTTTAAATTCTCGTAAATTATGCCCACCAATATATAGCTTTCGAATCAAACGAAAAAAATGGGGGTCACAGCAAAATTTTTTAAGATATGGGTATTTCTAATACAAAAAATGCTACACTGAAGCGCCCTCTATCGACAGATCCCTGTTTAGTTTGATATATTCGAAACTTTTTTAATAGGTATTAAATAAAGTTTAGTTCACTTAAATACTGCAAATATTAAGCTACTGCCCTCTGGGTGATGGACATGGCAGATTTTGTAGTTTTTTTTGAAAATTATACGGAAAAATGACGCGATTTGCTAACCAAATCGATCGCGATAGTGAACTTTGAACGTATCAGCGGTCAATATGGCGGCATTGTGTGATGCCGAACTCTTGAGATGGAGCCCGAGGTTGATGTTTCAGAGCCCAAAACATGCAAGATCGGGAAATTTGTAAGGATTTGGTAAAATTTAAGTTATATTGTCGATTTCCATGCGATTGACTACCAATAAGACCATTTAAACTGTTGATATTGTGACCTTCCAGCCCGGAGCGAGACGGCCTTTGATGGTGGACCCGGTTTGTTTATATAAATGAAATTGTTTCCGAACAGCCAAATTGTTGACCTTGCGAGACATTTCCTACGTGTTACGCACTTTTTTTAACTGAAATAAACCTGGCATGAAACTATTTACTCGATACCGAATGGTTTCTTCGCATTTCATGACGGTTTTTCTGGCTTGCTTGTCAAAATATGTGATCAATATTGGCGAACAGATTGACTAGTATATGGTAGTACAACAAGCCCGTGACTCGATAAGCCACGGAGAGTTGCGTACGCGTACATTAATCAAACTAATGTCAGTTGGTTCAAACACCAAAATTTATCGATAAAAAGGTTAGTGAGATGTGTTTATGTCTTCAACTCTTCATTCTAAACATACTTGCGGTTAAAACTATACAGAGTCAGTTGAATACGTCCAATAGTAGTGCTCATGTGTTGCACATTTTGTTATCCCTCCATATACAATATGGATTCTTGTTGTCTCGGTGTATGCAAATTAATTGTTTGTGTTTACATGCAAACAATTCTGTAATTGATTTCTTCTAACTTTGAAGACAGATTTTAAATAACAACAACAAAGAATCGTATGATAGATAGTAAACTGATTACAAAGTGAATATGTTAATGAATTTTTCCCTCGAAAATCATTTCTACTGGAAGAAATAAATTTAATCAAGCAAAATATAAACAAACAAACAAATACAATAGACAAGTAAAAGACAATGCTCAGGCAATGCAATCATGCAGTTGCTCCATACACAGTAGCTGCCTATCTACATTTAGTGTACTGCAAGTAAAATATTATTTGTATTTTTGTAGAGATGCATTTGCACAGAAAGCATTTGCATTATTTTGAAAGACACTAATTGTTTGTTTGTTTTTTTATTATTAACATATGATGTTACATGATGGTGAAATCATGTACCTGAATTCATGTCTTTCGATAAAATGAAAATTTTGTGCAAGTTTGAAGGCCATTGATGAATTTTATACATTTTTAGAAACTTTTGGTCATTTTCATTGAATTTTGAACAAAAAACGAGCATTTTAGCCCACTTGAACACCTTCAATGTGTAAATTGAAACTTTTCATTGTCATAGAGAGCCTCTTCATATCCTGAGCTTTGGAAATAATAATGGGTTGTTAGGATGAATTGCACCGGTCTGAAAAAGTGTAACATGTCAACTGCTGCTTTTCCTCAAAACATGGTAAAAATTGCTCAACACTGATACACTCAAATCAAGATTTGATGATTTGATTTGATAAGCCTGACATTTATTATCCCTCGAGTCAGTGCTGGGACCAGTACGATGTCATGTAAGGCCAAAGTAATTAAATTCTTTGTTTTTGCGTCCCCAACCGCGTAGGTTTTTAAGGTTTTCATGAAAAACACACACAATGTATTTGAATAGGAAATTTTAGGACATTACCGCTTAGCTTTTCTGAACTAAAATTTTGTTACAATTTTTTATTTGCTGCAATCAAATTACATTGTGTTAATTTTCTTGTGTGTGTTTTTCAGCCGCTTAACGCGTACCTTTTCCCATTTTGAGTGGACGCAAAACAAAGAATTTAATCACTTTGGCCTAATTGAAGTTTTCAAAAAATAACTTAATTGACCAGTCCGTCTCAAAGGTCAAAACTGCTGTATTTTTTGAAGGTGGGATTTCAGTTGAGGTGTTTTTGCTCGGCATACTATTTATTGAGGTTAATTTTTCAATGTACTGAAAGTTGAAAGCTGACTGGACAGTAAAGTATATAAATATAAACAGACTTAGTTGCATATACCACTGAAAGAACATTATCACTCAAGATATAAATGGCAGTTTCTCATAATCATACAATGCAGTCACAGGGGTATGTCACACAAAGGATGTGGGACCGAAACCATACCATATAGATGGCGCCATATGTAGACCTGGTAGGCCAGTATTTCAGGCAAGAGTTCTGACGTTCCCTCAGCAAAGTTTGTTTCGTTCTACGAATTAGAAAGAAAGATGTAAATTTTTCATAAAACAGAGAGTGTAGTATCTGCTATCTAAGGAGATGCCAATACATTGTGGTGGTGGGAAAAAGATATTATAAGTGTCATGAATTGCCTGTGACAGAGGCTATTATTTACCATGGCTTTTTACAGTTCAACGTAAATCAGTATACAATAACAGAAACTGACTTTATCTTAATAGGTTCAATTAATACTCGTGCACCTAACCCTTGAAATTCTGATTGGTCACGTGACGTGGTGGCCATATTGGATTTTCAAAAACCTAAAGATGGTTTCTCCAGAAGACCTAGGGGTCTAGTCTATTTGAAATTTTTGTATAGCACGCATGACCTAAGGTCTTTAGAATTTGCAAATAAAATCGCATGCGGTCTAGTGACCTTGGCCGCCATATTGGATTTCCTAAAATACTCATTTAATCTTTAAAAATCTTCTTCTATAGAACCAACACACTGATTGAATTGAAATTCCACCTGTATCATCTTTATAGCGATCTCTTTCAATTTTGCAGAATGCATTTTAATCGGTCATGTGGTTCGGCCGCCATATTGGATTTTGTGAAAACCGCTATTTAATTTTCAAAACTCTTCTTCTCGAGAATAAATACACGAATTGAACTAAAATTTTACACATATCATCTAAAGAGGGACCTCTTTCAAGTTTGCGAAAGGCGTTTCGATCAGTCACGTGGAATTTACGGAAGAAGAAGAGGACGAAGAAGTGATCCTGGGTAAATACAATAAGGGCCAAGCCCCATAGGGCTTTGGCACCTAAAAGTACAATTGCTTTCTCCAATGCTTAAAGAATGTACTATCTGTCACTCTATCTGATGAACAGGTCGCACCAAGTAATACATTTGATGACTTTTTGAGCCTAAACTTAAAATTCGAGAAATGACATGGTTTGTCGCGAACAAAGCTGATACACTACAAAATGGAGGAAGACCAAGAAGTCTTCTCCAGACGTTGTAATAAATAGTTTTAAAGTTGTTCATCAGTTTATCTCGAAGTTCACCCAAAGATGGCAACAGTTAATATTTCTACAATATGCCATAAATAATACTTTCTTTAAATTCGGACTACATACTTGAAATTGTCTGAGTAACATGTTTGCTCTTACACAAAATGCACATCTCTGAAGTGTTGCACAGGGGTAAATTATGTTTGGATTGGACATATTCTGTCTTTTCACTAGCTTAAGGACACCATCCACATAGCTAAAAGTCTTCTGAATATATGACATCAGTTAAATCCAAAATTTACTGAATTCTGTAGATTGGTTTATAAGATGATATATAACAAAAAGCTGACACGTTTGTGTTTCTTTTGAAACAATTGAATTATTTGTGCACTGCTATGAGATCAACCAGGGGTCAATTGGAACCGAAATGTCTCAGAAGAAAATTATGTCCTTGACACATTTAAATGCTATTGACCTGTTTTATACAGAGCCAGAGCACACAAGATAGACACACACGTTTTGATTTATTTCACTTATTTTATATCACAGCTTTGTATGATTTGCTATGTATCGATATGTGGACGAATTTCTTGAAAGCTTGCCAAGAGGGAGTCCCCTTTATATGTGAGGTGGTGGAGGTATTTTTCAAGAGCTTTGAGCAATGAAATAAAAACCTTATGCAGTTGAATCATCTGTGCATTGCTATCAGGTCAACTAGTGGTCACTTGGAAGCCAAATGTCTTAGAAGAAAGTGCTGTCCTTGACACATTTTGATGCTACTAATATGTCTCATACAGATATGTCAGGGTACACAAGCTATACATTTTTCTTTTTAACTCTCGTTGATTTATTTGTTTGTTTCACTCCAGAGCCTGTAAATAAGCTTTGTACGGTTTACTTGGTTTCACTACGTGAATGAATGAATGGAGCCATTTCTAAAGAAATTTTTTGAATTCTTGCCAAGAGAGTATCTTTGAAATGTAAATTGGTGGAAGCATTGCTCTGAGCAATGTAGCAAAGGCAGTTGTAAGACTCTGTCTTGTGTGCAGATGTTTTCAACTTACTTAGAATCAGCTTACCACTTGACCTGATAAACTTTGCTCTTATCATCCTTAGCGTGGGTACTTTCCAGTTTGCGAAAGGCATAAAGATGGACGATTTGATTTGGCAGCCATATTAGTTTTCACAAAAATCTACAACAACCAAACATTACTTCTTTTAATACGCTAACAGAAAGACCATTTAAGCTCAAATTTTGCATCAGTGTCATCAGTGCAATTACTTTGAACTATGGCAACTGCTTGGGCACCACCAACGCTGCTTGCAGATTTATTTAGGGGCCAAAGCCAACAGGCTTGGACCCTATTGTTATTGCTCCAGTTCTACTATTTCCTCTTCTTTAGGGGCCCAAGCCGAGCGACTGGGACCCTATTGTTATAGACCTTTTCCTCATTCAACCGGAAGTTAGATTAGCATATCATTTGCATGGCGATTCGACCTAGTTCAGCTGCTGAAGTCGCCTTGCCAACGTCCTGGCTACGGCGATCGTAGCTGTGGTTCCATAGCTGTGGTGTTTTTGGGCTTGATTTCTGCCTTTTAAGGGCTGGTTTTGACTTTTCCGCTTTTAACCCCGCGTAAAAATTAAAACTAGCAAGTAAAAGGCAGAAATCCCGCTCGAAAACACCATAACTATGGACCACAGCAATGACATTCGATGAGAATACATTCCGAACGGAGTCCAGTTCCGTGCTGAAATTCGTTGTAGTCATCAGTATAACTCTTCGAAGTAAAAAAAAAATCATTTTGACCATGCTGTGAGCGATGAAATCGCTCGTGTCAAACTTTGAAGAGAGAAAAATGATCGGCCATTGAGATACGGTTTGCTGGACTAGCATTATGGCGGACATGACTTCGTAGCGACACCACTTTGAAACGTCGTGTATGCGATGCTATTTTGTGTGAATTTTTGTTGTAATTTCATCTATTTCCACATGTGATACATGGATATCAAGAGCAGAATGCCTCTATTTCGAAAAAAACCAATGTAATGTGCATGAAAACGTCAAGCATCTACGTAAAAAATCAACTTATGATATGGATCAAGTATTATGCAGAATGGGTAAAACCGATCTTTCAAAGATCAAAATAAAAACAATATTGCTGTGAAATTAGTTGTATTCATCAGTATAACTCTTTGAAATAAAAAAATCATTCATTTGCACTATGCTGTGAGCGATCAAATCGCTCGTGTCAAGAGAGAAAATGATCGGCCTTTTAGGTAGCTGGACTGGGCATTGACAACTACGGCGGATATGATAGCGGGATGGACACCAATTTGAAACATCGTGTATGCGATGCTATTTTGTGTGATTTTTTGGGGTTTTTTTCATCTATTTCCAAAATTAAAAAATGGGTATCAAGTGACAGAATGCTTCTATTGCAGAGGGACGTTGAGGTCATCGATATATCACATGAAAGTAATTGGGAATCATAAAAGTATTACTGTGAAAGTACAGACATATCATGTATGCACGTAAGAACGGCCATGCACTACGCTAAAAAGAACTGATTGGTATCTTGCCATATTTGTGGGTTCAGGAGTTCCGTTAACTTAGGAAAAAAATCCTCATGCCAAACACAATTTTTTCCGTCACATTTAGCAGTTTGAGGGCAGGCAGTGGAAAAATGGACTTCACAAAATTTAACGAGTCACTGGTTAGTAATTATTTTGGCTACGGGGACTTGTGACTCAAAACACGATTTGCTTATCCCTGAGAAAGGAATCATGTTCAGTCCGTTAAAGTAAAGCCAAAACTTCTGTACGTTGGACATTTCTTTTATTAAAGACTAACTGGTGACAAGGAAAGAAGACAGCTGTCAAATATCGTTGGGAACTGTCAATGAGTCATTGTGTTACCGCCGAGCAAGGGACCAGCTCCAGCCAGAACAATGGTTGTTATGCTGTTTGATAGACAAACTTATTACATAAGTTCAATCAAATTGAAGCTTGTGATATGTTAACGTAATATCCGAATTTTTGTCATACTTTAAAGCATTTGGTCTTGTCAAAGTACGCTAGTATAACATCAGGCACGGTCCCTCTACAAAATCAGGACTATATGGTTATCGAACTGAGCCTGAGGCAGACATCGCAGCTCACACGATCGACACTTCGACTTTGTCAGAAATCAGAAACATTTTTGCATCCTTTATAATACCTCAGAAAAATAAAAAAATAATGTTATGACTTTCACGCACAGGCTTTTTTCTATGAAATGGCAAAAATCGCCCGGAAATACAGGAGTAGAGTTTGCATACTCAAATTCTATGTACAGAGACAACGAACGTTCCAGAGGGTTGACTTTGGCTGCAGCGGAAATAGGTCAAACGGCTACGTGCATATAATTACGCATGCGCAAGGAAAACGTCCGGTGACATTGAGGAAAGGGTCTATTGCTCGTTCTACTACTTTCTCTTCTTCCTCTTCTTCTTCCTCTTCTGCCGTTTCTTTGCTCATCTCGATCTCTTAAACGGCTGAATAGTACTCGTGCGCCCGACCCTTGAAATTTTAATTGGTCACGTGACCTGGCAGCAATATTGGATTTTTCAAAAACCTTAGAATGGCTTCTCCTGATGATCCTGGGGTCTGCACGTGACTTTGGCCGCCATATTGGATTTTGTGAAATCACAATTTCATTTTTAAAAATCTTTTCTCAAGAACCAATTCACCGATTGAACTAAAATTATATATATATATATCATCTAAAGTGTGATCTCTTTCAAGTTTGCGAAAGGCGTTTGGATTGGTCACATGGTTTGGCCGCCATATTGGACTTTGCAAATATCGTAATTGAATCTCTAAAAATCTTATCCTCCAGAATCAATTCACCGATTAAGCTATATTTTTTCTAATGTCATCCTTAGAGTAATCTCTTTCAAGTTTGCATAAAGCATTTCGATCGGTCACGTGGCTTGGCCGCCATATTGGATTTTGTGAAATCACAATTTAATCTTTAAAATTCTTCTGCTCCCGAACCAGTTCACCTATTGTACTAAAATTTTACACTTATTTTCCCTGGTTGTAGTGCTTTTAAGTTTGCGAAAGGCATTTGGATCAGTCACGTAATTTGGCTGCCATATTGGATTTTGCGCAATTTAATCTTTGACAAATCTTCTCCAGAACCAATACAAAGATTGAACTAACATTTTACACTCATTATATCCAGTTGCAGTTCTTTTTAATTTGCGATAGGCATATGGATCGGTCACGTAATTTGGCCGCCATATTGGATTTTTGTTAAAATAGCATTTTAAAAGTAGTATATCGAAAACTGATGGAACACACCGAACAGCAGCAAGACGGTGTCAATTGTCACCTCGACAAGTTCAGTGTTTTCTGGTAGTGTTTATGTCAGCTTGAAAGGCCAGTATAAAAGCTGACTTTTCATGAATTTTTCATTATTTTTTGTTTGTCAGCTAGAACTTATTCAGTTGTACTCCCAAAAGAATGTTGAGACACCACTATTTAGCTTGTTGGCTTATTGTCTAAAGGCCTATGTGTGAAATGCGTTGTTGTTGTTTACATTTTAATTCTAGTCTGGACCAGAATTCACTTTTCAAACAATGACAATGCAGTTTTCACAAGTTAATGGCCGAGTTGACAAGCTGAATACTGTGTAAACCAACATGCCTTGGGGAGTAGAACATCGAGTTATGGTTGGCACTCAACGCAAAAATGGTGAAAAAATTACCAAAAGTTAGCATTACTGGCCCTTAAAAGTAAATTGGTTGTCGATTCATGGAGGACGTGTTTCCTACAAAAACTACATGTACCGTTTGTAGTTCAGTACTGTGAGCGAATATAAGTGATCATGTCGACTTAATATTTACATCCACAAGTCGATTTCCATACATCCAAAATTTTGTCTTTCGACTGTAGTTGTTAGTCGTCCAGGTGGATAGGGTGGATAACAGTGCATCGCGCATGATTTAATCACTGTTTCTTGGACAGACAGAGAAACATTCCCGTCCTGAACTAAGTTCGAGCTCTTTGCAGCAATTATACAAGTGTGCGCGCTGCATACCATTTTTACGGCAACGCAGTCGGATGCTGACTCTAAACCCGCCGAGTTCGAACACTTTTAACGCTTTCCGATGAGGGTTTTACTTATAAATTATACCCAACATAATTCTAAGCGAGTTTATGGACAAGCACACGTTAAAACGAGCCTACATTTCAATAATGTCAAATAGGTACTACCACTAACTTGCTAACACTATACTTTAAATATTAATCGTAGTTTCAGGCCTATGTACGTACAAGGAAGTAAAAATGTGAAAAATAGGCCCGGGTAATTTCCAATTACAGATTGCCATGACAAGTGTTGGGAAATTACGGAAACATTGAAGTTGAATAGATGACCTACCGGCACTGTGCAGTTCAACTGGCACACACCTCCATTGGCGCCTGATCCCGTCAAAACAATGGCGCAGAGCGCGTACACGAAGCGAAGGTGTCGCATGTTGACAACCGCCATGAGTGCCGTTCGGCAGCAGCTATTTACATGCATCATGCCTACAGGTCTGTTTGGACAGCGGAGTGGACATCCCATGGGCCATTGCCCGTAATTGGTGCTGAGCTGTAGGCGCTGTTCACATTGCAGAGCTCTGATCACACTCTGTACTTGGTAAGAGGCATCTTCGCTTGCTAATTCACTTGGTCAATCGGTGGAATTTTTGTAGTGTAGTTTTCGTGGCATTTCCAGCGAATCGCTGCTCACGTGTTCATCCAATAGCTATGAAATATTGCATTTCATACATGTTGAGTGATGAACCACTTTTATACAAAGTGTATCGTGTTAAAAACTGAACACACACACCTTTCGTATTAATTGTAAAAAAGGCAGCAAAATGACAACATTCAACAATAAATATCAAACACAAAATATTACAATATATATAACATCCTAAACAAGCGTTAACTGTGCAAATACAACATCTGAAGAAATATTCAAACAATAACAAATCTGCACAACAAACAAGACAATGCAAAAAAACAATAAAGAAAGCCGAGAAAGCAATCAATGTAGAGGCATAAATTCAATAAAAGAAGGAAAATGCGTAAAAGACTTTCAAATCATTACATTTTAGTGAACATTATAAATTAATCAGTTCCTGCTTAGCATTATCATCCTACCGATTATTTGGAACATTGCATCCCTTCCTTGCAACTTGTTCTTGTGGAGTACAGGTTATGGATAATGCGTCACATGCTGGCGGGGCTGGGTTCGAGCCCCGGGAGCGGCGTTGATTGTTGTGTAAAAATGTTTAAGTAAAATCTAACGCTTTCTCCATGTTTAACGAAAAATCTAACACTTCTCTCTTTTTAATAAATCAAAGCTTCCACATGCGTATCAGGGCGTCTGAAGAAGACGTGGATATAGTAATATGATACTATAACATGAGGGAAAGAGTGGCGTTAGTAAAACATTTGGACACTTCTTTTCAATCATTTTCCCCTAAGTTTCCAAGTCCCCATTCCTAACTCTTACCCCAAAATAATTTATTGCACCTATTAGCACGTAACCTTTGACCTCATTTCCATAACTAGGCACATCTTTGACGTCATCAGTTTGTGGCTATACCAATTGTAAAATGATGCCGAAAGTTATCGCCGAGATACTCCAAATATACTGTGATAGCAATCAGTGAAAGAGTATAAAATCCAGTGCAACTAATGTACTCTGACAAATTTGCAAATTACAAAAGTGTGCTTCGTTTGTGTATAGGTGTTGTATCGCTTGTAGAACATCGACTGGGATATGGTACAATGGCTGGCTCTAAAGATCACAGTAACGCCGCTGAATGTATATAAGTCGCTGGAAGAGGATAAGGCCGCAATGCAGTTAGCGGACAGCTGCAAGAGGACGTCGACGAAAATCTGGAATTTCTAAGGAGTACGACAAATTTGGACAGCCAACGAGTACAAACCCGAGATACTGGACAAATTTACGAAACTAGAGAGTCTGTATTTTGTCTCAAAAAACGCGGAGAAGAAAGAGCAGTTTGCAAACTACCAGGTCAATTGCGATTATCCAACGTTGCACATTAAAATGCACAAGCAATGGCATTCGCTACTGCACGAGGACCAGACCAAGCAGCTGTACTCCCACGAATACGCTGGAGTACTGAAGGTAGCAACAACGTGACGTGTTCTGGCGAACACTTGCAACTGGTCGCTGAAAATGTGTAAGACCGTCGGCAAGGTGGGACTGGTGAAGATTCTTATCAAGGAGCTCGAACTGATGAAGGGACACGCTTCGCAGTCAGAACGAGATAAAATCAAGGACATGTTTCTGCATTTAGTGGTTGCCACCCTGTACAACGCCATACGGCTCTGCAATGACAACCGTTGCTGATTCCGAGACGATCGAAGGGGCAGCTCCCTTGTTTCATTAATTTTCAGATTCTATAGTTTGGTAGGTAATTAAACAACAATTTCAAAAAACGGTTGTAATGTTAGTAATAATTAAACAAAATTCGGAACCATTTTATCTCATTTCATGACTTTTTATTTAAAAATATCTAACTGCTATAAAATTTTATAAGAAAAACAACAAGCAGACCCTTAAGCGAAGCTGAAACTGCAGTTGATATTTTTTTTCAAATATTTCAATGCAGTGTATCATTCTTGCTGTTTCCCTACAGTATGCTCAAACACACAATATTCAGTCAACAAAGAATACATATGTGATCACTATTTTGTTGATTATTTCATTAGAGTCAAGACTGAAATTCATTTGTCAACGAATTTTTTATCATGTAGTGGGAGGTCTTAATTTTATTAAGGTATTTTATTAAGGAGGGATCTAAAAGAATTAAGATTCGATTCGTGATTCCACCAGGTCTCCCCAACCTTCCTAAGTATTTGAAAAATCAGTTTTAAGCCGGAATAATTGTTCCTCGGAATCCTTGCTTCAACTTTTTTCAACCTTTCAGATGTTTTATCGCCTAAAATGTTCACAAAAACATAATTATTGCAAATAACTTAGAACTGACGCTGATGGCGCCCTTCATTTCTCGAGATTGTACGACCACGCAGCGGCCTATGTAATTTCGCATAAGACATTTTTATGTCACTGCGCAGGGCGATAGCCAAATAAACACGTTGATTATGACTCGTAATAATGCCCATCATGTGGTATTATCATGTCCGTTCTTTTAAATTGCACTTCAAAATAATTAATAATGTATTAGCTATCTAAATTATTCTCCATCCAATTCTAACATACTGTATCTTGTTTTTCATTTTCCCAATCAACTTAGATATTATATGTACGTTGTATTCGTCGATGCTAATTGATAAAATTGATTAATTGATTAAAATAGCTTTTGATAAAATCATGGATGTTGTAACTGTCGATGATGCGTTTGATGTTCCATCAATATGGAGTCAACGACCGCTAAGTTTATGAACCTTTTTAAGAAAATCTTGGCGGAACGGGTTACCTCAACAACATGATTAAAGTAACTTTATCGAGAGGGAGTGTTAAAAGAAGATAAATACTAACGTGAATATTTTCCAAATGATCAACCTTTCAACAAATGTTCCACTCTTGAATCTAAGCTCAACCCGATAGACATTAATGGAGTTCGATTCAAACTATGGAGTACTTTGAATTCGTTGTAATAAAATTATCGGGCATGGTTCGTTTAATGCCGGTGTTGCGAGCAAAGAAAAACGTGAAAGCTATTTCTGGTCTGGTTTTCGATGTATTTTCAGTTTTGAATTCACTGTATTGACTCTCCAAATGCGTATACTGTAAGGGATATACGCTACATTTACATACTCAAACAACTGAGAGTAAAGACCATTTATTTTGGTATCATCTCCTCCTGTTTCTCAGTCTGAGGAACGGTAGCTCCATGGGGTTACCCTGTTTGACTTTTGTGATTGAGAGATGGTTTAACCACGTTTTTGAAATGACAAGTAAGGGGGCAGTGAGTTAAAGATACCGGCTAATACTAGCATAAAATGCATCATACCAGCAAAGGATTGTTTTCGGCGCGCCCTCTGGGCGCATAATATATCAGACGCATATATTAGAGATATTGTAATTTAATGTTCCAAATTGAATGTCTGTTTTACAAATTGCACTCATCATTATGAAATCTGCAGTCTATGTACAAAGCATGACAAAAAAGTGATCCTTTTCTGTTTTCTCTATGAGAACCAAGTATGAGAAAGCAACATGCAGTAACATCTCAAAATACATTGACAGTGTGACATATTAAAAGAGAAAAAAATGACAATATATTTTTCACTCTCATTGATGCAACCATTTCCTTCCAGTCACGGGGTTTCAAATAGAAGGTGATTTTTTATGAGTATACAGGTAATAAAAGGAAGTTTTTGTCATTATTAGCTATGCTTTTATGTTTCAACGATAAAAGAAAAGGTCCTGTCAGACAATGTGCCCATTAAATTTAGCTACAACTTATAAAAATGATCCTTAGGGTTTCTAGGGAGATGTCATTGGAACCAACAAAAATTGCTGTTTTATTTGCTCCTGTTTATTGTTTTGGTATAGGCGTGATTGTACTTATACTGGTAGTGATAGTTTCCATTATAAAGTTTCTTAACCTGTCATTATAACGTTCAAAAAAGTAAGAACAGTGACACTGGTTAGATCAAAGATTTCACGCGATCAGGTATATTCCGTGTAGACGGTAACTAAGAGTGCATTTCAAGTCCTTCTGTGAGCTCTAACTCAATGCCGTGACAATATTTGATTGTCCTGACAAAACTAGATACTGTATGCAAACATAATTTCAATAACTAATAAAGGCAAAGTGCATATTACGTCCCAACGAGTCTAAATAGTCAGAACAAGGTAAAACTTGTCTTACAGAATAAACAAATTAAAAAACACAATATCAAACGACCGTGACTTTTCTCAATTCACTCTGGTTGTTCAGCTGTTTGTATTCCAAGCTTCGCTCTCGGCATAAAACTTGTTGCACTTACTAGAAAATTACGAACGAGGCACATACGTCATGCCCAGACAGGCCATAATGGATTAAAACCATGTTCTGAGCGATTGTAAATTGATTTATATAACACGTTGAAAGAGCCGTCGTCCCTGCAGTTTACTTAGCGCTTTTACGTCGAAGATAAGTTCACCGTGCGTGATTGTTTGCGCGGATGACACAGCCTCTTCGGAGTATGAAGCATTTTTACTTCCGGATAACGTATGATAAACAAGACAGATATAATTCCTATTTAAATTTATATGCACGTATTGCATGGCAAATAAATTTCAGCAATGATCAGTCTAAGGAGGAAGAAGTAGAAATGTTTCCAGTAGAAGTGTTTTCAGCTAAACCTAATGAGAAATACGGTTTCAAGGATTGTCTGCTACATTTGATTTCGAGCCTACATTTTTACTCATAAATTGAATATTGTTAACGATTTTAGTCAGTACTATAATAATCTCCGCTGCATATATAGTATATAGAGTAAAAATAAAAATGTTCTCAAGATCTGTCAGGAGTAATGTCACGACATTTCACAGTGCTAAGTGGTCGATTTGGGAACCGTGGGTAACCAAAACGCGTCACAGTGCAATGCAAACAAGATCCATGACCCTTGACCTCAGACCTCCCCCCAACAAATTAAAGTTCCTGTGCGAAAATCCAATGATGAAATCATGATGTGTAATAGTTGGGTACTAAGGATTGACCTGCAAAAAGATTTTGAAACGGTTTTTTTAAAGCAATGTGGGCATTTCTTGGCAACATCTCTCGAGAAGGACACTAAACTGTCATCACCACTCTCCGGGATGCGGTATTCTTCCATATGTACAAGTTTGTCGAATTTCTGCGAGTGTATTACAGAACC
>LD342621.1:37169-50558 GCA_001465055.1 Ptychodera flava | reverse complement strand
GATAACACCAGTGAAGTGTAAAATGCAGGATTGGGGAAAGATTTGTACCAGTAGAACATTCTCTGAGTTTTCGAAGCACACCGTTGTGTATGTTCTATATTCAATTTGGTCTCTAGGCAACAAAGTGGTAGTATGCGCAAGAGTATATGTATACAGTGTATGTGTATTGTACGTGTGTTTTCATATATATATATATATATATATATATATATATATATATATATATATATATATATATATATATATATGTATACATATATATGTGTGTGTGTGCATGTATGTATGTATGTTGTGTATGTATGTTGTGTATTATATATGTGCATATGTTAGTATATATACATGTTGTACTTGTGTGTGTGTGTGTGTTTGTATATGTATATACAAATTGACATTTTTGACTGCGATGTCTTCGCTAGGTGACTTGGTGCCATACGTCGTAAGTTCGTATCCCATCGAGAATTCACTGAATATATATATATATATATATATATATATATATATATATATATATATATATATATATATATATATATATATATGTACTTATACACATTCACCTTGAAAGTGGCCTTCAAAATTGGCAACTATAATGTTTTTATCATTCATTTTTCACACATGTTTGTAATATATTGTGTATACTGATCTCTCTGTGGATTTGATACAGCTATTATCACTTAGGGCAGTAGGTCAAAGACCGTGAAATAGATTTCAGGATTTAAATGGCAAAAAAATATCGAACCTGCCAACTTACTTTATTTTAAAATATTGCGTACTTCTATTGACTCTAACCTTATACCAATATCTCTGAAATATCATTTAAGCGCTTTTTCTTCGTAAGAAAAGTTTCCTTCTTCCGTGACGTCATCACCTACTTGACTTCTGACCCGGGGCGTCACCAAGAAGAAACTGTTCGTGTCAGTTTCGATCATTTACTTTCAGTAACCATATAAACCTTAAGGGATGTCTCTAAGTTTTGTGCTGGTGAAGATGCTCTCGGTGACGTAAACGTACATATTTAATACAGGATTTAATATTTTAGGATTTAATAATTTATTCAACTGTCGTGGGAATAAATCATACGCAAAAAGGATATGTTTTGTCGTGAATGTAAAGTTCCTAATGCGCGAGCCAAAGAATTTATAAAAGGAATTACACGTGGTTACCCCTTCGTGAAATGTATGCAGGTGAGCAGGGTCCTGAAACGATTTTAATATTCTGTCAGCGTTCCCGCTGTCGTCACGGCACAATGCGAAGAACGAGAAAGGTGTTCCTTCTTCGCGCTTTTGATCCCCGGAGTTAGCCGCAAAGGCATGCGGCACCCTTGAGAAATGAAACGATCGTGACGTTCACTCGTTGGCACATGAATTTGCTTTGACGTTGGTCTCGATTCTCCGCATCAACTCACCAAGTGTCCTTGTGGACTGTTTTAATCAACACCCAATCACATTTCACTTGGTGTTGTTCATGCTATGCGTTTCTTTTGTTGTCTCCTTCCTAACTATAATTCGTGATACGAGGGTCATCCGAGTAACATGGTTTAAACGATCATGGCCTTGTGAGTTCCGTGATCGTGCCGCCCGCGTAAGAATATTTCATAATTATCACCGCTACAGAAAAGCGGAAATTTGATATCCCGTCTTCTCTCGCCGGTCTTTGATTTGATTCGGAGAGTAACCGACTCCACGTGGTTGCATATCTGAATCCTATGTGCCAACTTAAAGCAATCCTGACAATTAAGTTTATTCCAACAAGTATTCTTGTAAGTGTAGTATATTTTTCATAATTTGAGTAAAATTGAACCGCTGTGATGCCGGTGAAAAGATGCTCGTTAATGCCGTTCCTGTCGTGTGGGGGAACAATGGTACACCGTATGCTGCTCTTTGTTCATGGCGGAACAAAATCTCCGCATGGCGATCGCGATGCTTTAAAATGGCGCCGACTGGCTGTTTTTCAGGAGAGTGAACGTGTAGTGTTTTCGCGATTCATAATCAGCGCATGCGTTTACAAGACACCAATTAGATTTAAGACTGCCAGCTACCGTCTTCTCGTCTTGAAACACTCTAGGTGCAACTTTTATCGGGTAGTGTACAAGTATTGTCATAAATATCAGCGACAACGTTGATGGTGTGTCTTTGGAAAGATATTCATCTAGTTTTAATACTTTAGAACATGGCAATCGGTAGCATGTTACAGGCGTGCGTTATTCAATTTTAATTGGTTTTCATCAATGGACCGGAATCCACCAAGGGCATATTATAAGATACACGAGGGATGTGAGCAGACTACCAAACTAACATTCAACACGCGCTGTGATCAACTAGGATGGCGCGTTCGACTGTGGGTGTCCGCCCCACTGAAATATGACTACAACTCCGTGTCGCCTTGGAGAGAGATCCAAGGTCGTAAATATAAATCCACACACATGTAGAGTACAAAGGCCCTTGCAGTGTGCATACTCTTTACCATTGACATTTATGAGTTTTACCAGAGCAAGTCACGATTATGACACCCGTTCCCGGTAACGTTTTTAGCACAATTTATTTTCCCCCGACCTCCCATTTTCAGCTATTGTATCATCGATAAATCACACTGTTCGGAGATGGCTTGCTTTCATCATCATTCATCTTCAATTCCGTTTGCTACCGTTTATATTAACACAGTCACTCCACCGGAGGACTCTCAGATCGCCAGTGGAAAAGTTTAGTTGACAGATTTTTTTTGCTGGTGTTAAACCAGACTTGACGTGATCACGTGCGCGGCTGTGATCATGTTTGTGCGATATTGATTCGTTTTCTAGACCAATATTGTATCGTCTATTGTGCGCAGGACTGCGAAAAGCAATATATTTCTGTTTATTATTTGGATACAAGTCGTACCTTAGGCTTAAAAGCGTTGATGTCTTTAACCACAGCTGGCAACCGACTGGTCTCGCAATGATTTAAATATTATCTGCACTATTGATATATACGCAAGGGGCAATAGCAGAAAAAAGAATTTCAGGCAATTTATATATTTGTAGAACTAAAAGTATTTTCTGTTGTCCTTCTCTGATGTCATCTACAAAGGCAGGTATTTACTCGATGGAAAAGCGATAAGCATGGGCGAATCAAGCGAGAAACTCCCACTGCGTAACCTGTATCGGTGTCATAAATCGGGGTATACCCCCCTGGTACCGACGATGATATTAAATATAGCATCTTTGTTAGTTGTCGTAAAGGTAGATTGAATTGCTCGATACGTGACTTGTTTTAGAACATTCTTTTTAGAAATCGAGCACTATAGAAGCTTGTTAAAATGGCGAGCTCGGCCAAATAGATAAACCATGGCACAGTTAATCTAAAAGTTGAAGTCACAATATATACACAAAGAAAGAAAGAAAGAAAGAAAGAAAGAAAGAATGAATGAATGAAAGAAAGAAAGAAAGAAAGAAAGAAAGAAAGAAAGAAAGAAAGAATGAATGAATGAAAGAAAGAAAGAAAGAAAGAAAGAATGAATGAATGAATGAATGAATGAATGAAAGAAAGAAAGAAAGAAAGAAAAAGATTTAAGAAAGAAAGAAAGTAAGAAAAGAAGAAACAAAGAAAAAATAACACTTGCCAGGACTCAATTAAAAAATGGGATGGAAATCATTTCATTATTTCAAATCAAAATCAAAATAATGCAACTTGGCCTGAAATAAATGTATTAATTCTAATGGGAAAGTCATTCGTCGTTTCGAGCGTACACGGTTTGCATGTAAAATCAGTGACGTATTGACAGTGGCATTGATTCACGATGTATTGTTTTAATATCCCAGTAAAGGCTGAGATGTCATACCTCCGCCGGAATCTCTCGAGCACTTATGGTACATTTTGAGTCCAGCAGTACTCAGTATGTCAACATCAATTAAGTTCTCATCAAACCGATTAATGAGGATAGTGTGTAGCCGATGTTCACTGGAGGGCTACACAGGCAAACGTCTTTCATCTGATACAGCAGTCCGATCAATCAATATCCCGGGGAATTGCGCCCGCCAGCACGTTGACCCGTCACAGTACACTTAATATTGCTGTTAGTGACAGAGAGACAAATGGCAAAAAACACAGAGATCATGCGATTTGCCCGACCCTCTAACACCCAGACACTACAATCACTTGCTCCGATCTCAGTGAGCGATGATCGTACGATTTCTGGGAATGAAACGACTCCCGACTAACACAGCCAGGGGAGGTGGGCGGGGTGGACGGTATTATTGAGTAGTTATTGTTTGATAAATTGCGTTGAAGAAAGATTTACAAAATTTTGTGCGTGTGGCTCCAGCGATAACGTCACAGTAAGTGCCATGTAATGTACAAGAGAAATCCAATGTTCTGATAGATTCCATTATCATTGAACAATTCGAGTCGGTCACAAATCAATCCAACTTTCGTCATTCTGACGCAGAAAGCAATCTCAAGGATTATGACACAACGCTGAACCAAGAAGCCTTTCAAATTGTCATGTGTGTGACTGAGATTCCAAAGTCGGTGTTGAGAATCGCAAACCGATACTATTTCGAAAGTAATTTTTTGAAAGAAACTAACAATCTATTGCGCAAACGATTGATAGAAACATCAAACTTGAATTGCCATTTGCTCCTAGATTTCAAATTATATTTCTCAATACGTTACCAGCGAATAAAACGACTTTGATAATTGGATAAAAAAAATCCGGAACACTTGAGCGCGGGGAAGCTAAAGCACTATATTAAACCAGTAAACCTTAACTAAAACAAAAGAGGGCCGGCGGAACATCAGATAGAAAGTTTGGAGTACAGACTTCATGCTAATTCATGAAGTTAGTAAGAGGTCATTCGTTTGATATCCGGGGCTGAGTTTGAGAGATTGGCTTTACGATTGATTTTAATCAGTTTCCCAGCAGAACACATTTTTTTTCATTCTCATAAAAGCCGGCGAATGTTTTTCCACACCTCACCTTTGAGATGAAATTGATTTTTTAGCCTTCGTTCTGTCTAAACCAAATATTTTAAAACCTCTCCTTGATGCTATGTGACCTCCATGGATCACGACCATGGGCGATAAATGTCAATTGTAAAAATTCATTCAAAGTCACAGGGAAATAATATAACCCAATCAGGCATTTAATTGATCGCAGAAAAAAACATGTTGATAACATTTTAAAATTACTGAATCAATTTGTAGCATCTTAAACTAAGAATATAGAAAATATCAACATCTCTTAATGTTTCTTTTGTTGTAGTTTTAATTAATCTATCCCCACACTAGTAAAATACGTTAGTCGAAAATTAGAACAGTGGACTTGAAGAAATAACAGATGAAAATCATTTCTAAATCGCCCTCTTAACAAGTTCGAATCATGTGTTGATGGCAGCGGGGTTTAAGCCTAAGTTTTATATGTTTGCACTGGAAATGTACATTTTGTCATAATAAAAAATATATGATAATTTTATTGCAGACATGTACAGTGAGAAGGTTGCGAGGAGGGGGCTTGCCCTTCCTGGCGCTCATTTCTCATTTACCATCGAAAAAGCTGCGATTAAAGGTAACTTTAAGGTAAAGGTAACAATACTCCGGAGAGTATTGGATGAGCGTTTCGTAACAAAATTACAAGTTAAATCTTCTTGTTGACTGAGGTTAACACTCAGTCTGATGTGTGACAGCACCGGTACAAATTTTGCAATGTCATCTTGGGACGCTCCGTTGACACTAATAGAAAATATTGCGAGAAAATAGCGAGAAATGGACTCTTTCTCGCTTTTTTGCAAGAATGCGGCGAGATTTATTTTTTTCTCAATCTCAATAGGCGAGAATTTACATTGTTTTTTCTCGCCATGAATCTACGAGAAACAAAATTCTCGCAATCAAGCAGCGAGATTTTTTTTTCGGTGTTAATCTGCCGTGAGAAAAAATCAAGCAAATACAAATTCTCACTGATTGATTGTGAGTATTTTGTTCTCGTAGATTCATTGCGAAAAAATAATGAGCTTTTGAGTGCCAGAAAAATGAAATCTTGCAGCATTCTCGCAAAAAGCGAGAAAGCGTCCATTTCTCGCTATTATCTCGCAATATTTTCTACCAGTGTGAGTTGTCCCTACAGAAAGATGATCACAGGTTAAGTTTTATTTCATGAAGTAGCTATAAGTACAAATGAGAATGCTGATTTTATTGATATTATTAACTGCATACAATGTAGTTCATGTATAGACGTTTTAGGTCTTAAAGGTCAAAGCAGGGCTCAAGCATGACATGCAATATGTAAGTTTGCATTCACCTGATATAACTGACATCACAGAGTGAATGTTTCAATGTGCGAAGTCTAGCTCAATTTGGTTACACCGTAGCATGTTTGTACGTTCAGTAAATTCACGGAAATTTTATGAAAATCCGGGGATTGCTATATAATAACTGTGCCAAGAAATTTATGCCTATTTATTTTTATTAAATCCAAACTTAAAAATATTGACTATCTGTTTTTGACACTGGCAACATATGCAAAGCTTTCTGATGATAAATATGGAATCGCTGATAGGATAAGCACCACTAGATATAATGCTAATGGTTCTAGTTACTGCTTGTTTATGTGGATGCGTTATTAGGAAAAGCACCTAGTTCAGTATGGGTAAAATATGCGAGACGGGTCTTTTCGTACAGTAGATTTTGATCGGTTTCGAACTCACAACGTACGGCATGCAGTCACCTGGCGAATACATCATAGTCAAAACCGCTCGGCCAAATCCCAACCTCTAAAAATAGTGGTTCAATAACCGAGCTAAGTTGTTACATTTTTAGTTCAAGTGTTCACAAACGTGAGCTAATGCCTTACCGATGTGTGTATGTGAGTGTGTGTGTGTGTGTGGTGGTGTGTGTGTCTTTTTCTATATCTATTTACACGATATTTCAAGAACGCCGGCCTAAGCGGATTCAAGTCAGATTTGGTACATAGATTGTGTTTTAAAATGGCAAGAACTGATCGTTTTTAGTGGGTGTGGCTTGCATATTTTATGCTTATTTGCATAATTAGTGATTTTAGAAAAACAGACATACAATGAGAACGGCTGCACTGAATCGGATGAGATTTGCTATAAATGTTGATCACACAAAACGTACAGATGTGGCATAAAAGTTAATTGCTAAATGGCTTATTTGATGGACTTTCCTAATTCGGGATATATATATATATCTGAATTTACACAATTGGCATGATCAAAATTGACAAAACTTGCTATGTCTATTTGACATACACTGATATAACAATCATGAAGTTGTTTTAGCAGTTTTAGATTAACTGATTACCAAAATTTGCATATTTAACGAATTTTCCTTATTATTGATATATATCTGGAGTGATATGACCAAAGTAGACAAAACTTGCCATGAACATTAAAGATACTAAGTTAAAACATTATTGAAAATCATTAAGCATTTTTTCTTCAGCTAATTACTAATTTGCATATTAACGAACTTTCCTAATTAGGGATATATATCTGAATTGATTTGATTAAAATTTATAAAACTTGCTCTGTACAAACTATAATGACCAAATTGATAACACTTTCAATGAAGTTTCAAACATGCGTCAAAAGTTAAAATTCACAGAAAACTTTGATATATACTGAAACACGTGAGCAAAGATAGCCTTGGGGACAACTCTGTCCAGCAGCAGAGCTATCAACACTCAGGGTAGAATATACAGTAGATTTTCGATCGGATTCGAACTCACAATGTAATGCATCGAGTCACCTTGCGAAGACATGTGTTTGTCGAGTTATTTATCGTCGAGAATGAAATAAATGACCACCAATATCGCGCCAGAAAGGCGCGCCAAAACATGAAATGAATAAAATATACCAGGAGGTTCATTTTCTTATTCATAATTCAAAACCCTTTCTTTGCGTAATGGCAAGTTTTTTTTCTCGTCAACTGCCAATATTTATTTTCCAGCAGAGTCCATCAGTTTCCCCTTTCAAAAATCCGTCAAGGTATCATCCCATCAAACGCTTCATCTGTAAAGTTGAACCACGGGTCTGTGGTTGAAAAAAATCTTCATAGGGAAGAACTTCTAAACTTACGATCGCAAAACTTTAAGGAAGCCAACGGCAGTCATATATCAACCGTGCGGTGGAAGGTACTGCTCTCCTGCCCTATGTTATTTCACAAGACAAATTGTAACTCGGTCTGACGTCTTTTAAGCTCTTGGCTATGATTTGAAATTATTGCATAAACCAAGTCTCTTCGCTGAGTATGCGTATCGAAGTCCATAAAATTGTTTAATCAACTCGATTGATATTTCTTTTAATAACACACGGAGGTCACGGCTAATTTAAATCTGACTAATATTGATTTCGCCAATACATTATTAATTACTTCATCCATGGCCAGTTTTGCGTTTCGTATTCGATTTTAACTCTCAGAAATGCTAAGAAGACACAGAATGCGGAGTCCCTATATTGAAATACACGCCGAAAAGAAGAACATTCGTAAAAGGTTTGCCAAGGACTCTAAGCCATGCATAACCTTAGGAAACTTACAATACAATCATTTAACCCTGAAGGTTAAGAGCGTCAGAAAACAGATAAGCTCAAGGTAAATGCTTTTTTAAGATCTCCAGAAATGGAGACCCTTAGAGACAAATGCACCATTGAGGATAACATCATTGCCGGCATTATGTTACCATGATAAAAATCAAACAGCACCGAGAAAGGGCGCCGAGAGAAGATCCCTACCATCTCCCAACATAAATCAACGATTTTGATTTTGATGAACTCGCAACATAACTGCTCCAGTAGACATAACACGACTCTGTACCACCTAATAGTTTTGAGGAAGGCATCGAGAAATCGATGGGGCGCGGTATAGTTCTGCACAGCAGTCGTTCTACAGAAGATCCAAAAGGGTCAAATGGGAAAGGTGATTTATGGTCAATCGCCCCAAGTTGACGAGCTGCTACATCGAGACGCAATAAATTAATACGACTTCGCAGTCCAAACCATGAGACGAAGATACGTCCTGCCGGATAGCTGTTTTCTAATTTATCAGTTTATTTCATTTCTTTAAGCCCCTTCGATCGGGCCCGCTCAGCTTTGCGTGGAGCGCAGTAATGGCCATACTGGATTGAATGAGTATTTATGGAATAAAATTAAACAGAGGATCGTCGTTACACGGCTTGATAGGGCCGTAAAAACCGGTGTCTGCAGTAAAATTCAGAATCAATCACTGAGCTTATACGTTTGTCTGATGAAAGAAGAGAACTATCCGGTTGACTGCTTAATTGATATATTGCATATAAATTTCCCTGTTAGCCATTATCCCCTCCTTTGAAAGCGGCGTATCTTTAACATGTATCGCCTTACAGGGCCGTTGTAATAGTTATTCTATTAAAACATAATATTCTTCATGTATCGACAAACACTTCACAGGGTATTCAGCTCTAATTGGAGAGACATAAAAATGCTGTTTTTTTCTCCCTTTCACGAATATTCGACTTCTCTAGTATTTTACTTGGCATGTTCCTGTGTTAACCAAACAGAATTTCGATGTACAAAACAGTATACCCATGAATCTAATATTTAGGGGTCGAAACTCGAATTGGCAGTAGGCACGCGCGAGAATTGTTTACCACCCGCTTTGGAAGGCACAATCGACCGCGCAGACTATCTCTCAACAAATTTCATTGTCCTCACATCACAAAGCCATTGACAGGGATTTAAATTTCCATAACTTCTTTACTGGACAAACAAAGCACACTGTACCAGGTAGGGTTACTTGAAAGATGTCGAAAAGGAAGGGTCATATTATTCAATCGCCAGTTCTTGCTTTTTTGTCAAGATTTTCACCGAGAAAAACACTTAACACATTCACGTTAATAAGAAACATAATCGATGCAATCAATATAAAGCTGCGAATTGATTTTGTTTTGTGAAACTTTCACAGGTTTATCAAAAGGAGAGTGCAGCTATGCGAGAAGAAAACGATTTTGTGTAAAATTAGACTAAATTGACAGATGCATCGGTGTAGTGCTTCTAATGACGCCTGCGTTCGGCACAAATAACCCTTTTCAATATACTTCCTTGTAAGGCCCTAGCATTAGCAGCTAGGAAATGAATAGTTCAAATCTGCATCTTTGTATATTGGGATGGTATGATTATAGTAGCCATAATGAACTCAGTATAACACAAAAGACCCAGTTTTGTGGTTAAACGCAATAACGCTGAAGTTGACTAAACGCAAATGGGTATATATAGTTAATGCCCGTTTAATTTTAAACTTTGACGTTTATACGGCTCGAGGCGGAAGAAATTTTCCGTTTGTAGAGACCTAGCTGACGATGTGTCCGTGAAATAAAGACATTTCTGTGTAATTACGATAAGATACAAAAAAAATCGCCTTTCTCTGCTTATCCGTATTCCGTAAGACATCTCAATGTATTTGCTTGAGAATAGGAAAGACAGCGGGTTAAAACCTGCTGTAGTATCAAGTTTGAAATCGGTTTTATCGCCAACCTTTCGTTCGGGCAGAACCATTTAGAGAGAGATACGAACATACGTAAAGGCGGATACATATACGTTTAAGTAATAGTAGTAACTGGATAGCAAAATACACAAGGAAGATATGGATTTTGTGACCCCTAACTCAATAGACGCACAGAGGGATTGCCGGTGAGATTTCAAATTGCATGTATCTATACTATGTGCAATCGCCAATAGTTCACGCGAGTGAGAATACATTCCAGGTGAAAAACAGACGTTGCATGGGTCAAGTTTTAAGACGAAGAAAACAAGATTAGTTTTAGTTTTAGTTCTTAAACGTTTAATTATATTTCTCAGTAAATGTTAGAGTTTATCTGCTTGTCTCTGTATTTTAACTCTGTATCTGTATTTGTCTGTTATATAACATTCTTTCGTATATGGTGTCTGCGATGGAAGTCATTATTAATAAAATAAAATAAAATAAAATAAAATAAAATAAAATAAAATAAAATAAAATAAAATATATGAAATAATATAATAACAGAAAATAACATAAATCGTTTTCTACGATCACATATTTGCCATGGGCAATCTCTGTAAAACTATGTTTCTCGTATTTGTATATTTTGATCATTTCAAAAAGGAAAAAAAATTTAAAGAATGCAAAAATCTCAATCATCATAGAACTCCTTCTTCATGTCTTGTTCACGAACTGTGATCTCTACAGAAGGGATGTGGACCAGACACTCCTGGGCTTCTTCTGTGATAGCAATGATTAAACAATAGACCGTGTATTTACTCATATTAAAGGTATACTGTCACCTGTTCCAATTTTGCCACAGTTACTGTGGAAAGAGAAAATCTAACCAATCACAGATTTTAAGCGGGTAGCCGCTTTTAAAAATAGCGCCCTCACATGTACATTTTGAATGCCAAGGAACGCCCCTTTGACCATATATGGGCATATTCAGATTACAGGTGACTGTATACCTTTAATTCTATTACATCTTCTCTGTTTCTACAAATAGTCGCTTTTTCTTGTTCTGAAACCTAACCCTCATGATTTACTTTTTGGAGACACTGGAAAAAGACAAGTTAGAGACATATTGTTGAAAATGGGTTAAAGTACTACTAGCAATAGATGATAATTGAAAACTGTACTGCAACAACTCTCTGACAAGCTCTGTAACCCTTCTTTATTGTTACCAATAAAATATCTTCGAATACAAAAACCTTAAACAGCCATGTATTCACGTATTCAACCGCTGCGACTTAGCGAGTGCTTCATTCAAGCTGTTGTACATTTTGAGAGCGTATGCATACCAATTGTCGTGTTGTCAAATTAAACTTCTTACTAAGTCCGGACTTGCAATGCCTCAAAAAAGTAAAGCGAAGCCGTCCGGCCTGGTGCGATAAAAAATGTAACTGAGTCAAGTAGCCGAGTGCTGCCTTCAAAACCCGGTCTATTGTAATCAATTAGTCACGACTATATTTGTTATACTATTTGCACCTCTGCAGTGAACATAATTATAAGGTAAAATTTTGCATAACCGTATAGAGAAAAAGTCCAATGGTCAAAGAGAGTTCATATATATATATATATATATATATATATATATATATATATATATATATATATATATATATATATATATATATATATATATATATATATATATCTGCTCCGTACAGACGGTTGATGGCATCAATTATATTATCAGGTTATTTTCTAAAACCTTTTAAGCTAATGGTTGTAATCTTGATTAATACAAGATTCAAAAAATTGTTTATCAGAATAATTAATTTATGGATAGATGACGATTTCCTGGAAGTTGCTTTGATACACTGTGACAGCGGACCTTTTTCAGACGTCAAGAAGACGGTACTGGTAAAACTTAGGGTTCGGGATTATGTCGGCACCTACTCTATCCCAGCTCCTGGCGTAAATTACAAACACAAAAACATTACACACCGTCCCTTTCTTTCAGTTCCTTGATCACGCCGACAGGCTTGACAGGACACATTAAACATCTGCGGAGGCGAAATCATGACAGCACGGGTGCATGCTATTGCTCGCAGCATAAATGTTGGCTTGAATACGTCACCAATAGCTACTTACGGCACAGAAAGAAATCCGCATCGGCGCCACTACGTCCATAAACTTTACATCGATCGTATTCACAGACAAAGACAAAGATTTCTCGTTTATAGATATCTACGCCAAAAAAGGAAATGCCATTTGAACTAAGGAGGATATGACTAAACACCGGTACAACACTAATGAGTGTAAAATAAAGATAACCCTGTTAGATAAAAAGTATTCCTACACAAATCCTTAGTTTGTCAGACGGGCAATTGCGAACGACACAACCTTGGTTCGTTTTTCTTAAACTGATCCTTTCGGTTATTTTATCAATTTTTCTGAGATTTTTTTACCTCTAGACAGCTTCCTGTCAATCATGCTTTACAGTCGGAGATCATTATACGCTTTTTACAATTAGAAAATGACGATATACAATGTGGAAGTTCAGGAAGGTATGCGGCCGCGCTTGGTTTGAAGTCTTTATACGGCAATATTTTTGCATGGCATTGCGTGTAATCATTAGCCAACGGAAAACGTGTAACCACGGCATACACAGCATAACATAGGCCTGAAAATGTGGGGATGCAAAATGGTAAATATTTTGAAAGGCTAACTCCACCTCGTGGCTACTCCCCAGTAACTCATCAATCGTAAAATTTACTAGTGCATTCGCGTGCATACCGAAACCACTCTCCCATGGTTTCACGACAAGGCACTGAAATGTACAACCAGGAACGTTATGCCGTTACCATGGTCACCCGCGAGACGGATCCATTGCAGGCCGGGAGACTTTTAAAGCTCGGTGAAGCATGAAAGAACACGAGTTTATTGATGGTTGCAT
>LD342621.1:27169-34669 GCA_001465055.1 Ptychodera flava | reverse complement strand
TGGAATATCTAAGAACCGAATCACGATACTCTACAAATTTGTTTATGTCTGTGAATTTTCTCATTTATTGTCGCATAAGCCCTGGCTCCTGCGAGATCAGATGATTGCTAGTGTTAAAATGGTGTAGGCGTGGCCTTGTGTAAGATATTTCCAAATCCACTTATAGGGACGCGGACGACCATAGACTCTCGAGAAAAACGAGGGTCTATGGGACGACTGACTTGTGCATGTGCGCTAATGATCAGCAACACTCTGCCGGTAAATGTTACCGTTTTTGGCGGCGTTCTTATGTCGCGCGACCGACTCATTTGTAATTGCGTCACTAGCGACCCGTTTCTAATGGTAACACGATTTGCCACTCTTCAGATGATTCCTTGAGCTGCAAGCAATCGTTTTGTTGATTTACCGCCCATTCCGCCTCCCCCTGACTAGGATTTTCTCGACGTTAAAACACAATTTCGAGCCTTGCTCTCTTGGCGCGCAAACGTGAACAGAATTCAAAGTCAGATGGTTGAGTATAACCAAACACCGGGACACACAGACATAAATGTGCAAACAAACGATAACTAAACACACAACTTGGAGAATTAAACAAACTTCAATAATCATGAAAACGACTAGCGAGAGGGCCGTATTTAAGGACCATTTCGAGTGTTTGTCAACGTCTGTTTTTCCTACGGCACTCATTTTCCAAACGACACTGTTCAACATCTCCGAAACGAGACGAAGCGAGGCACGAATTCCCCGAGACTTAATTACCAAAGGCGACAGGGCTGGAGGGAGTCCATGCGAACACGGACAGACTGAGAAGTTACTTTCTGGAGAGTATGTTCGTCTGCGAGGGCGAAACAAGAAATGCGTCACAATTAGCACGTGCACCATACGTTGCATATAGATTCCATTAGTTGAAGATGTACTCTTTGAAGGTAATTTGGCGCTTGAAAGCCGAGAAACTGAACGAAATGGAGACGAAGACGCATGATTTCAGAATGTCTAAATCCTCCCCTGATGGGCAATACGCTACATGCTTTCCATAATTCATAAGGCTTGAACGAAAATAACAGTATCAAAATTTAAAACAAGCGTTCATTGCATCCCATGGTGTGATTTTGCCATTTATTCTATGCTTGGGTTACATTTCAATGCCTTTTCCATTTTTGCACAATCACAAACTGACACGTAAATATATGTGACTCATTTTTAAGTCCACGTACACATGTATGATTTATGGAAATATAGGGATATATCAAATTTATTACTCTCCTAACGGTCTTCTCTGTCAGATTCAAAAGCAATTTTTTTCAAATAAACAATTGCAAAATCTATGAGAGCATGCTTATCTTAATTTTGAATTTCCACCCTCTTGTACATTTGTGCATAAATCATTCGCAAATGTGTTTCTGAATTACAATGTAGATGTAGTTTTATTTTTCAAAGTACAACTTTGATCGATTTGTATTTATTCACCATAAAGAGTAAGTTACAGGATTTGGTATCAAAGTTTACACACCGAGGTTCTAAATTATCCTTTGAAACTTTCAGACACAGACTCTATGGAGTCGACTTGTGTTCCATTCGCTGCCAAGCTGACGGTGTGCCCGGTTTTCAAATTAGCATACGCCCAGTGCTTTCTTCTGAAGTAGAAAGCAAGGAGGGAATCTGTGCTTAAGGTAGAATGCGCCCCGGGGACAGATATTCAGACTCTATAAACCTTGAAAATGTGTTTAAGCCTACCGCTTGTTGGGGGTTCATTTGAAGCTCTTGGATTAAGTAAAGTTTTCACTGGCTTTTTGTAAGCATCAACATTGAATTTTACCCATAGAGAAAACAGTGATGGCGGCCATTTTGAATTACAGATGTCGGGAAATCTTGAGTAATTCGTTTCAATAGTAGCGAAATTTATAGGATAACCCCTGATTTTCATTCTTGATTTTGCAAGAGAATCGTGGTGGTTGAAATTTTCCAGTGAGGAAAGTTCAAGTTAAGGCAAAGCTTGAGTCGTCCAACTTGAATATCGAGGCGCTTACTACATTAAACTCAGACAGATTCTCGCTAGTTGCCCTTGGCAAGCACATCATTTCATCATCCGATTCCGTCGAGGATTTCCGGGAAGACGATTTTCCTTGCAACCTTCTCCCCGCAACCCAGGAGGGTCCCCCGAGGGGTGATGCGTACACCAAAGGCGTAGCAAAGAAAGAAATAATCGACGACAAATTTTAACACATATCACATCAATTTCTTTTTATTTTGTGAGACGTTTTTGTCCCCTGTGTTATAATTTGCATTTAGGAACTCATCAAGGATGTTACGCCCGTACGAAATATTGCACTAAAGTCACGTAACCCCCCTCAAAAAACAGAAAGTTTTCAGGCAATACGTAATGTCTTCCAATATATTTCATGCAAAATTCAGTGAGAAATACGGTAAAATAGGCTTAACTGTGTACCAGGTAGAAGAGATGGATTAAATATTTAAAAGTACAGGGTTCAGTCGAGTGTACGTGTATCTCTGCGATACAGTCTGACCTATGACAAGATTGGTACAGACGAGAAAGTGCTGTTTGGAGAGGGTTCGGTTCCCTTGCGCTAAGCTCCTCGGAATTGTGTCACTTCTCTCCATAGATTTGATTCCATAGAGGCGATTTTACTGACGGTAGCTCAAACTCTGTAAGCGTCTAGCCGTCATGGCTTACATCGTCAAGATGACGCACGCCTGAACGCGAATATACGCGGTAGATAAGATCGGTGTAATCATTAACGACAATTGCCTCCGTCCCTTTGGTTGACTGGATACAAATATATCAAATATACCTTAAATCGCGCCCGTGGCAGAGTCGAGCCGATAGGTTATTAGTCTGGTCGCCGGGGCTCTTTCTTCGATGGTGAAAACTTGGACAGCTTCACATACAACGCCCGTAAATGCACACCATATTGATTTGGTAACCTATGACGAACAGAGTACGGTTCTCTTTATACTGAACGAAGTTTTGGCGCCAAGCGAGCTGTTCGTGCCGAACAAGCACTTCAACAGTCGAAGTGCTTACGCCTGTCCACGACGATACGACACGTAGACTGCCTGCCCATCCTCAGTTCAAAACTGTTCGCGGTGTCCCGGCCTTCCCCGATTCCGTTGCGGTGCAAAGGTCGCGATTCCGACACCAGACCGCACTCCGACGTGTTCGGACTCTGCTTTTCCAGGTAGCTGGAACGGTGCCTCATTATTGCGCCTTCGCAGTAGAAAGCTTCTCTGAAGGCACGCCTGTACTTGCTACTGATGATGTTGTATATGTACGGGTTGATGCAGGAGTTCGCCTGCAGGCAGAAGTTGCTCACCTTCGCGAGACAAGAAATCCACCCGTGAATCGGGATAAGCTGGTAGTATATACCAAGGACCTGCACCAAGCCCAACGTCACCCAAGGGAGCATGCACAGCGTCGACAACAGCGCAGTCATAAAGCAAAGAATGACCACTCGCTTCTCTCTCACTGCGGACGACCGAACCCTCATACTTCCTAGGGCCCTCGTCTTCTTTAGAGTTATGATAATTCTTGAGTACGAAAGGGTCATCAGAATTATGACCAGGGCGAAATCAGACAAGTACAGATACGTTGAAATTTCATGCGTGTCGACACCAAGGAAGTAATACATGTAGTACGGCATCAGGAGCATGATGGCCAAAAGCCAAATCGATGCAACGGCGACTACCATATTTCGCTTCCGATTCACAAACCTAGTCCTGTGGAAAAGTGTCTTGCAAACGGCCAGATACCTCTCCAGGCTTATCACCAGCAGGGTATTGAGCGAGACAAATATGCCCAGTATGTTCAACAGGACGATCCCGACGACGACGTCGCTGGCGGCGATGGAGGAGTCGAGAGCACGGCAGAAGTAGAAAATGACGTTCGGCACAAGGCACGTAAGGTCGCCTATGGCGAGATTGACGAGTAAGACGTTAGTCACACTTCGCATCGACGGAACGCGCAAGACGACGAAGATGACGGCCACGTTGCCGGGGATTCCGCAGCAACACAGGAGAACGTTGATGATGTCTTCGAACACCCGTTTCACAAGCTGGCATCGGAACGGTGGCGGACTGTCCGTGAAATTATCCCAGGTGAAGTTGTAAATTGCGTCGGCCATGTTCGAGGTTTCCGAAGTTGATAGAGAACAATCATACAAACATGTACAAACGCGCATAAAACGACTATCCACAGCTAGTATTATCACCGTGGCGAGCGTTGCACACGTAGACAGAGCGGGCAGTTACTGCAGTCACATTCTAAACATGTACGAAAACAAGAAATAGAAAACGTTCCTTCTTTTGCGGAATGAGCCTCAAAAAAGTTGCACCAACCTGTAAATAGTACCTGGGTGTTCCTACTCGCTGCAAAACTTCAAACTTGTTTACCGTACAACGTTCTGCGAGGCCTCCTTTGCTGAGTGATCGAGATGACGATGAACGCAGTCAGCCGAGAAAATGAAACTAAATTGTTATGCGCGCTGCCAAGTCAAATAAACGATCGCCTACGAATGATGTTTTCTTTTTCTCAATCCGATATACTTTGTCACGAGCGTTTAATGCCCAGGCAATGAAGCAGACGTTCGTCTTCGGTTGTTGTCGATCATCGCTGATTGTCGATGTAAGGTAGTTCCCGGAGAATGGTCGTTCGTTGGCATGTATGGAGAGGTGTGGATAGTAGACGCCTGCGCACTAGAGAGCAAATTGAGTCTAAAGTAGTTCTAGTTTAGAGGGAGATGTGATTCATTATCAACGAGAGGCTGTCGTAAATAAGCGTTTCCCCAGTAATCGTTTTCACCTGCGTACCGATAAATATTAAGCCAAGACCAAACAGGGAAGAAAGCGCCATTCTAAACTGAATGACAACCCTACCGGTAAAATTGCTTTTGATGCCAACGACGTGAAACATATCTACGACCCTACATATAGAAAGAAATTAAAACCACAACAAAACGTTAAGACGTCGATCGCTTGAACGTTACCAGCAAAGTAAATCACTGTGATTCTAAACTGTTATTGTAAGAAATCTTACTGAATTGGCAAGACAAGAAAGCCATCGGACACCACAGTAAGGTTCCGTCATGAATTTTTCATTCTATTGTCCGAGCCTTATATCGAAAACCCCTGTCTGTAGTTCACAAAAATACCAGATTTCCGTCGTGTACGCTTGCGATTATAAAATATAACACAGAAGCAAGAGGGGGCTGGGCAGATACTTAGTAGTGTCTTCAAAAAATTAAGATGAATCGCAGGCCAATACCATGACAACGATAATAACCATTTCTCATGTAAGTCTACGCACAACTGTTTCCATGGCAACATGCCACATACCTTATACGCTTAATTAGATGATTCTTTTTTTTACACGTGTCGCTACGCCAGTGATTCTGCAAACCCCAAACCCAGAGCCAGACGCTTGCGTATACATGTCGACACCAGCTATTAAACCCGCAGATAGTTCGACATTTCGGAATCCTTTAACTGCAAGCGGGTTACGCCGGCAATATTAATTATTCAGTAGCTGGACAGTTATTCTAAAGAGCAGAAATATGCAATCTGGTGGTGAGCAGGAAAGCTGACCCAACTTCAATCATAACAATAATCACTCACAAAAAAACCCAAAATCCTGCCGACTTGAATTAGAGAGACGGTCAATGGAAGGATAGCGTGATGTTCACAGTAAACTGAGAGATTTACAAGTTCTCGTCTCAGACCCAGAGCAGCAGTGTATCATGAAAGGACAGCTTCTCCCTGTCAGTTTAGAAGGTGGCATTCGACGGCCCCTTGGTAACACTTACGCTGGCAGGAAGTGCGTGCTAATCGAGTTTATTCTCGACCGCAGCCGTTCACACCCGATGTTGAGTCATACAGGACATTGAACTCTGTGATATTGCCAATGATTTCTTTCCGAGTCGAGAAACGCCCCCCCCCTTCCCACCATTTAAATTGTCAATGACGTAAGAACCCTCCAGACGATGAGCTTTATTTTAATTCGAAATGAACTCATGGAAAACTCATTACGAATTTGAAATTTCCCATTTCCGTTTTGGAAACTTGGTGTACATGGTAACCGTATTAAAGATGGTTATCGACACCAGCTTAAGCATATGAAAACAGTAGAGGTGGTTCATTTGAAGTCCTTTTGTTAGCTTTAGATTATGTGGAGCCAGCAAGTTCATTGGCATGCTAAATGCCCGGGATCAAGACTTTACTCTGCAAGAGAAAACGAAAGATCCTTGGCTTCAAAACGTCTGCGCATGTATGGATTTTGCAGTAGAAAACTCAAAGCCTTTCAACTACTTTTGAATATGTTTAATGGACTCAGCATTAATTGTACGGATACATGCATGTAATAGCTTACAAAGCACGCCATTAACTTTTCAAATCGAAATGACACTTCAGCTGGCTTGCGTGCTGGCATATTACACCTTGAACTTGAATAAATGCTATGGTCTTGATTGGGAGCAAAAAGGATACTGATTATAAACATCTAGTAGTCGTGGGATAAATAATAGACTTTCCTCTGTACATCACGGCCAGATGTGACCTAAATGCACTCTTCTGCATTTACTAGATCTTTGCTTTGTTAAGGTAGACTTGTGTCAGTTATGAGAGTGAGATTGTTGATATTTGTGGACTATGTCACGCTCACTACTTCTCTCGGGCATGCGTAAACACTGCGGGTAGATTTTGTCCGGCGGTCTATATCAGTGTGTTAATAGATTTGAATATTTGCGTGCAGATGAAGATCTAAACCTTTCAGCATAACAATTATTTGTATCACGCCGGGCAAAATGTACCTGCCACGCTTGTCTTGAATTCAAAACATGCGATATCTGGAAAGTGCATTGTAAATTTGCAGTTCAAATAAACAACAAGCATGCATTACAGTCGTCTTATTAACATATTATCGTAGATAACACATGAAATTCGTCAGAGTATTATGTGCATTTCATTTTACAGGTTTTAAAGGTAGCGTGTGATTATCTTGTTATTTGATCTTGCAAATTAAATTGCGTAATTCGTAAGAAAATTTCAAACCCAACTAATTGGTGCATTTCTTTTATTGCTCTTCATCCGTAGAAGTTTATCAATATTCATTCTATTGGAATATTTCTTTTGAAAATGTAATCGCCATCTAAACAAAACTTTTTAGTAAATCATGGAACGAGATGTTGTTCTGAAAGTGTCAGTGACCTTGACCTATCTTACTCAGAAAACGATTTAAGCATGATTCATTTGTTTACACTTTTGTTTATTTTTACTGATTAGCTCCAAAAATATAATAAAAGAGACTAAATCACATCATTGTAGAAACACAGCGACGTAAATACTACGTTCAAGGAGACAAATAAAAATTACAAAGAACTAATAGAAAAACAAAGCAAATATAAAACCCCCAAAATACAAAAAATGCCAACCACGCATAGTCACACGCATTTCAACATATGCCACAATCAGTTTTTGAAACAATTTTATAGA
>LD342621.1:5111-18000 GCA_001465055.1 Ptychodera flava | reverse complement strand
AGGTAGGTAGGTAGGTAGGTAGGTAGGTATCTCTCTCTCTCTCTCTCTATCTATCTATCTATCTATCTATCTATCTATCTATCTATCTATCTATCTATCTATCTATCTATCTATCTATCTATCTATCTACATGTATCTATGTGCCCATTTGTGCAATTTGTATGGCATGTCAATTTACATGTTATGTAATATCATTTGTAATAATTTTCTCATGGCTTTGAAAACTTTCATTTGTCGATCACCCGCATTATTTTTAGTTGTGAAACAATTCTTCTCGTCACTGGTAAATCCTTTGAAAACTTGATTCACAGCGTTCTTTCTGTTCAGTATCAACCCCTACTAGAAGAGTATCGCCTAAGTGTACAGTGTAAGTTATTGATTGCAGAACTGAGCAATGCAATACGTTATGTTGAGCAATGTACAGAAATTTTAAACCTATCGTCGTCTGTTGCCATCAGTGGCAAGGGATGACTTTCACGACAAGTTCGCCGTCCGCTTGCAGGTTTTGAATCGATAGAACGACAGAACAGGAAGATTTTAGTGAAAATGTGATAATGACTCTTGGCGGAGTGTTGACCTTTTGTAAATGTTGAATTCGTCAAATGAAAACCTTAACCAAATGCTTTTTTCCCATCGCACTGTCACCCGAACCCACACTTCTTATGTCTGTTCTCACAAACAAGCAAACAATGGTATCGAATAACGTGTGTGCAATCCAAGCTCGCATGAAATCCAAATCCGGCGCAAAGAAAACTCTCGTTCATATATTGATGAAAGTGCATTTCTCCGAAGACGGAAAATAAGTTATTTAGCTACACAGCGCGGGCGACAAATAAGAAAATTTGATTTATGGCTTCACTAATCATGCGCACTAACAGTGCGCAACCAAACAGTCCCGCGTAATTACGACAACCTAACACCATATTGTATAAACCAGCCGCTAGCATGTGGTTGCAACCTCGCTCATCATCGTCCTAAAATTCCCCGCACGTGACTAATATCACTCCACGGAAACCTGTAAGAAACAGTGTGTGCCCATACAGCAAAATTTTGGATTATCAAATGCACATTCTTTTACGTTCTGCTAAGAAGTAAACTCACTTCTAAAAATGTTGTAATTTTAATTTGCGTACTTCGATTTGCAGCTCTTCAGGGACGTCACCGACACGGAATTCCTGTTATCGTACAGAGCCTAATTAGTGGCGAGCGGGCCGCTGCTGACCGCCTACAGAGAACAGAAGGGTTTCGCTATCCTTGAGGTTGTTTAAAGTAAATCAGCATCCCGTCCACTTTACTATCTATAATTTAAAATTACTCTCTTCGAACCGCTACACTCATCACTGTGGCACTTGCTACAGTACTAAGTTCATTAAATGAACAATATCCTTCAATTAGGTTCAAGCTAGCTTCCACCCTCAGACGTCTTTGACGAGGGGCCGCCGATCTGATTTCGCATGCTGGCCGAGTTTGTTTGTCTAATTATCTAATAGCGACCAAAGAACACTCGCGATAATTATCTGCGCGGCAATTTCTCGAAGGAGTGGACATTTGATTTCGGGGGGGGGGGGAGTTGGAGGAAACGGGTATGGCAACAATTTTTTTGACCAATCCTAACAATTTTTTTCCCAAAAGATTATCTTGACACAATCTTTTTTGTCCAGTAGAGTCAAAGCATATTTTTTCAACAAAAAACAAAAACATTCTCATACAGTCTCTGTAAAATACAATGTTCTTAAAGTGACAGTAGCTGTAACTATTGTGGATTTTTTTTCTGAATCAAAATGTTTATAAAATGTTCATACTATTTCTTGCCCTACTTTCCAGAGTATACTGCAATGCCCAGTATTCAACCTGTGGAAACAAGAGGTGTAAATGTATAGTGCATTAAGACTGTACAAATGGATCTCAGTCCAGACTAAAATCTAATTGTGCACAAGTAATACATGTAATGGCCGTAATTCTTGGTATGTCAACATGGAAAGTAAAACATCCAACTGAAATGAGGCGTTTACAAAAATGTTGAAAACATCAGCAAACATTACAGCTACTTGCCTTTCTAATTTAGTTATTTCATCATGTGAAAATATATCTTTGCACATAATACGATTGGAACTAATTTCAGATAATTGGATCTTCATATTTTTCAAATTTATCAAAGGTGTTTGGTGCCCTACAGCTGAATGTTGCAATATTACAACTTACTCATAAAAACAAGTGTGTAACTTAAAAAGAAAAGTAGATGAGGTTACATTTGCAGATTAAAATGACCTTACTTATCACCATCCAATTATCTCAAATTAGTTCCAATCGTGTTACATGCATATTACTGACTTTATTTCAAAGTTACAAAACCATCAGAGATGAATTCAGAGACACGTTTAGTTAAGTCAATTTCCCTGCTTGATGTACAGCACATGGCTTTCCAAAATTTGGAAATGACCAGGTTTAGTATGTGGGTGCATCATGCGGGCCTTCCTAAAACAGATCCTCATACTTTTTTATTTTAATACACACAAATCATGAAAAGTGTTACCTCTACCTAACTGCAATTTCCTTTAAACTCTTATCTTTATTTTTATTTCAGTTCTTTTGAAATTTCACTTTGCTGGTTCCTCTAGATATTCATATTCAGATACTTCAATTTCTAAGTTGTGACAAAATAAGCTGTGTTGATTTTAGGATAGTTTAGCTTTCTTAATTTTCAAAAATATCATGCAGAAATGCTTTTATGCTTACTTGAAGTTTTAACTTTGGTTTTCAGGTACCATTCCAAGAAATTTGATGCTTTAAAAAAACGTTAATAGAAAATTGTTAAACAGAAATTTTTAAAGGGACAAAGTCCATCTTTTTACCTTTCTCTGAAGTACAATTAGCCCTTTTCAGTTTAAGAATGTTAGCAGTAATGCATTTGTAAACAACTTGCAAATAAACAGAATACAAGTACACATCCATGCATACTCAGGTTTCTGCTCATCCGTACCTGGCATCCCATGCTGTATATTATCTATAAACCAATGTATGAAAGCTGAGCCATAATTAACCGTGGCAGCTCCGCAGACTTCTAAACTTGAATGCAGTCTACTGTCTCAGGGTACACGGAAATTTTTATAGGTTTGAAGCAGTATCTTTTTCCTGCCCACTGGGCAGCCAATTTTTCCTTATAAATAGCCATCAACATTTTTTTTCCGAAAATCCTCCAGCCCCCCCCCCCGAGAAATAAAATAGTCCACCCCTAAACGATTAATGATTCGTTCTATTAAACGAAAGTATTTTGAAGGGTAAACATTAGCGGCGCCGACGGGCTCGAACACTATCATAAAATGCGTAACACACGACAAGATTTTTGAATAACACTTTCACATGTTAGAGGTGTACATTTTGAGAGCAAGAATGATCAACAGAAATCGAAACAGTAATAAGATTCAGGGGGAGTTGTTTTATTTTAATTCCAAATGGTACGATAGTAGAGAATTCTTAATCATTTTGTACATATTGAAACAGAAAGTTGTCCACATATTGAAATGTATGGGATTATGACGCCTCTACCAGAAATTGTCTTCGTTTGTTTTTTTTTGTTAATTCATGTATTGATCACTTAGTTGTTGCCTCTATTCACAGAAATTAGTATCTACACCATTCTTGTCATTTCATATTGAAGCACGCTAAATTCAGCCATACTAAGTTCACAACAACACGGTATATTTGCAATTGACTGTTACATATCCATTCAAGTGTGGAGAAACACCGAAAAATGATAACAGCGGGTTATACAAGCTGTTGATACAAGAAACTTTGGATGTGAGCATTTGCAGTTACCCTGACTTCGTTGGACAGAATACCTCTCAACCTGGTTGCATTTATTTCTGTTGTAGACATCATGGAACAGAACATTAACCATGGCTTGCCTTCACACCTGTAGAACAAGCCTTACAAAAAATGTGTTTAATACGTGGTCCTTTTATATATCCTGTCTATTATTCATCATAGCACAGCACAGCACAGCACAGCACAGCATAGTACAGCACAGCACAGCACAGCACAGCACAGTACAGTACAGAACAGAACATGACAGACCAGAGCACGGTGTATTGTATATGCTCTACCTGTATGGGCCAATTGCTTGCTTGCCCTTACCCTTCGCATTTTGCTGCCCTCAACGACAAAAACAGAGTTTGTCCGTTCTGGTCCACAGTTTGTAGAGAACATTTTCGCGTGGATATCACAGGTCTAGATGTCCCTTACCAGGCAAACCAAACAGAAATATTTCAATAAAAAATCACAATCCTTGAGATTGACACGTCAATGAACAATTGGGTTTCTTTCTTTTCTGACTCAAACAAACGAAATTGGCATAATAAAATGCGTCCTTTTCTGCCTTTATGCTGTCAGATATGCAACATTGTGACTTCTTTAGAGGCCATCATGTGACAGAGATTTCATCTTTTATTCATTTCTTAAGCCGCTTTCACACATAGAGCCACGTTATTTTGTAAGTGTCCCGTGACTTCTGTGCACTCAAATTAATGCATAAAGTATCATTGACACTTCACGCATAAAGCATCAAGCACCGGTTGCTGACTAAATGCACGCGGTACATGAACTTGCTTTATATATCACATTACATACACTACACTATATAGAACTAAATCGTAAAACTGTCAGTCTTTTTATCACGTGCCACCACGATCAAATGTTGATATGGACTTTGACCTACTTTCGCAAGGTCCTTTCGTACCTATGGTCAGAGACATATGCTGCCGTTTTGAGACCTTTTTAAATCTAACAAACACTCTAGTCCATGAGTGAAATGAGATTTCATCTTTGAAGTCAATCGTATCACATATAAGAAACATAATATTCAAGTACCTGGGGATCTGATTAGTTAGCCTGTACTCGGTGGATTCACAAAATACAAGTTACTTCCAGAGATGAAAACTGACTCACTATAAATGATTCCTGATACCGTATAATCACTGACTGATGTTGCCTGTTAATGCTGCATACTCTGAGCAAATTGATTCTCTTGCGAGGTGTTAATTTTGCAGTGTTTGCCTCCAGCATACATCAAGCCTCAGTGGTACAAAGCGGTGAACGTTATCGTTGAAATTACGAGAGCCAGGCAAATAATTAATAAACAAACACATATTATGCGAGCCATACAGTTTTTTCAATAAACTTGGTTTAAGGGAGTTCGCAACTGGAAAATTATGACAAACTTTTGCTGAAACATCCTTCAAGAAAACTTTCTTCCATTCTCATTCAAAATAAAAAATAAAAATCAGGGGCCACCGTGTAAATTATGGTACAACAGAAACATATTAATTACCGAATATTTACTGATATTTGGGCCTAGTTGGTAACTAATTATTATTCTTGTAGAGAATGTGAATGCCACGTCAGCGAGTCACAGCGTCAGCATGGGGGTCGAAAAATCCATGGCCACGTGTTGTGGGCATACGCGAATTACACTTCCGCCTCCTTGAGGTCGACTTAGAAAATAAACTAACCACTCATCTAAGCGCAATTTCTGACATCTAGGCATCGACAATGAACTAAGAAACGCTATTAGCAAAATCCTGTCTAAATCCAGCTGAAACATGATATTATCAAAGCTTTATTCATTATATGTCCACTGTTCAGAAAATACTGATAGCATTCCTTTAAAAGGTAAGATAACAAACTCTTTTAACTTGCATACACACACAAACTAAACAGAATACATAGCTGTTACGTACGAATATATTTACATTGCCATTCTCGGAGTCAACAATAGAAAAGGACAGGGTAAAACCCCAGAAAAACTGCTCTGAATATATTTATACCCCAGGAAAACAAACACCATTGTAAACCCAGTTGCTTAAAATCATTTACACATTTAAGGCAATCTTATTGTTGTTCGTATATAGTACGCTGAATCGTGTAAAAGAGTTTGGAAATTTTGGATCGGAGCATCGCAGTACAATGAGCAGCATAACAAACCGCTGAATAACCCTCTTTGTCCACCTTACGTAGAATTATTCGAGTTCAGGGTTAGATGAAAATGCGAAAAGATCATACCCATCCACAAAATACTCCTAATGAACGCGTATTGTTGGTATTTTGCAAACCATATTAACGATATCATACAATAGTCCTATATTTCTTATACACATGTAATACTATGAAATTTTCTTATCGAAGTTTTCTGGGTATTATTTCGACTGCCTATGAACCAACTTTGAATAGCTACATCCAACCCTTTTATACCCCCAAAAGTTTACTTCGTGCTTTTCAACGATATGGTAATACCTATAAATAGACCAATGAAAGAAGGCAAGGGATTTATGTTTGTTGAAACGGTCTTGCCTTCATTTACGCGGGCACTCGGTGATGGCATAAAATTACGGGCTTTCTTGCAAATTCATGAAAAACAGGGTATCAAATTAATTTACAAGACATAACATTCAACGAAGAACTGAGGACTAACATCACTTAAATAGTCAACGTCGACAGTCACCAATGCGAGATCCAGGGACAGTAACACAATATTGAGCTGAGGAATACATCAAGCCTCAAAACTATAAAATACTTTTCAAATTTAGATTGAATGGATTTCCTTCCATTTTGAATCACGAACTGGAATATCATGCATAAAATGCTTGTATTTCATCGTTAAAATGCGGATGATTCCTTGGATTGTAGAAACTTGAAGGCTCATGTATGTATGTATGTATGTATGTATGTATGTATGTATGTATGTATGTATGTATGTATGTATGTATGTATGTATGTATGTATGTATGTATGTATGTACGTACGTACGTACGTACGTACGCACGCACGCACGCACGCACGCACGCACGCACGCACGTACGTACGTATGTACGTATGTATGTATGTATGTATGTATGTATGTATGTATGCATGCATGCATGCATGGATGCATGCATGCATGTATGTATGTATGTATGTATGTATGTATGTATGTATGTATGTATGTATGTATGTATGTATGTATGTATGTATGCATGTATGTATGTATGTACACTTATTATCTATCCGTGACTATGTTTTAATGAGTCGTTACACGCTCTTATGAACGTATACAGTGCATACACATATAACACTACTAATAGCTTCATACGCTGTATCTACATTTGTTCACTATATTTGATAGTTTGACGCTTCTATGCACCCGAAACAATGTTCCCGTAAGACATATGTCAAACTTTCCTTTCTGTACAGCATCAGCAATCAATTAAGCCTACGATGTAACGGCACTGCAGAGGGAGGAGATATGTAGCAACTATATCAAGAAGTTCTATTTACTTCGATGACCACTGCTGTACTGTCTTGTTGACGGACTTGTAATTCAGAACACTGATCGGTAACTTCAGGAGCGTCAGCCCGTGAAGAATTTTTGCTGTTTGAACAAACTAGAATGTCATTTAGTTGACATGTATCGATCAAATGCCAGACCTGTACTTCTTTTCAGGTAAAGGAAAGCATTGGGTGCAATATAGTGTCAATTTGATCTTTTCTTTACTTTTGAGAGCTCAGGTTTTAAAGGTTTGACTAGGGTTTCTTAAAGAATATCGTGAGATTCATTCAAAAATCAAATCATTGTGGTTTGAGTGTGGTGTTATTCAGTTTATTGGGTTGAGTTGAGAGGCCACCCTAAATATACTTGTTCCATTAGTCTTCGATTACCACCACTGAAGCACTGTTTAAAATGTTCATTTGACTTGCCCATACGAAATCCTGACCAACACACAAGTTGGCCTTGATCGTACATCGCTCAATAGGGTTTGGGTGGCTAAATGTTCTCCAGTAAATATCCAGCTAAACGCTACACTGTTCGCCTCTGGGAAACTTATTTCAGGTCTTCAGCCATCAATGGTACTATCAGGGTAAATGATGATGTAATTCATCACTAAAGCTACTGACCTAGTAACACTATTTTATAGAAGTACAAGGGACGTTTCCTTTCTACAATTCATGGTACTCACTTCTTGTAAATACGGACTAAAACACTGGCTACACACACCTGTGCACTGTTGTGCTGTTGCACAGCTATGCAAGATAATTACATGTTAAAGGCTGCGGAATTTCGTCCATCCTTTTTAATGTTGCCTTTAAGAAGAAGAATATGTTGAAACATCGAGGACCAACGGTTGACGCTCAGTAGCCAGACAGATACGCCGGCCAGTAGATCAGGTTGAAAATGACAAACGAGGCTGGGAAAAGCACTCTGGAATAGACGTCTATGCTCCTCGTTCTCTTCAGCGGAATTTCTTGTATCGTCGTCACCCTATCGTCGTCATCTGTGTGGCAGAGATGGCTCTGGTATTCAAGACACGACTTACAAGGCGATCTGTCTCCTGGCATCGCCCTGTACTCAAGCTCCATCGACTCCTGCGGGCGAAAATAGTATATAGGTATTTACGAACTAATCGAAGAGGCATTCTGAATCAAAGTAAATTGATACTTCTCCATTACAGTCACGGTGAATTATATCATAGTTTTGTCAACTCAAGTGAGTTTTGAGACGTCATACCATAAGATTAATACTGATAATGTATCCGATTATCCGGCATTGTGGCTCAAGATGTTTTCTGCATTATCTACAAATTTACTGGCATTGCCCAAAGTATACAATAATAGCAATAATGTACCCCTCCCGGACAATAATGACCTCAAGCAAACTTTGCACTCCATCATGTACTCGGCCCCGCCTCCTACATACACCATGTAGGGGGTACATTATTGCTTAAGTATTTAGTTCGATGAACTCTGATGTATAGATTTATTTTTGGTTGATGTAACGTATTTCATAGGGTTTCAATTTTCTGTTGTTTCATAACTGTTACAATGCTAATAGTACCATGTCTTCACACATTTTATGTAATATTTTTCAGTCTAAAAAGGAGCCAGGTTTAAAAGCTTCATTTCGTGGCAATGGGCACCGGGTATTATAAACACACTTGACGTAAAAGAACATCTTTTGAGAATGCCCTCTTTTCCCCAACCCTCATGTCTGCTGTACTGCAACGCGCAATAAATCCGTTTTTGCCATTCTCGTGTCCATAGGGTTACACCAATCACATTTTTATAATTTGATATGTTTTTATTCACGTATGTAACAAATTATCATTTCTAATTCAAAGTTATACCTTAATAAGACGCGGTCTAATATTATATAGGGCTCAGCCCTTGGTGTCGCGCCAGGGGTTATTAAAGATTGGCAATGTTATGTGTATTGATTCATGATAAACTGTAATTGTTACTTCATAAACGTTTATATGACAACTACCGGTATGCCCAGTTTCCCTCTGATGAAAGCAGTTCACGTACGTACACGACGTCAAACCCTGCAGCAGGGCAGGTGTAGATTTTCTGTAGCGTGTAAAGATTTTGGACAAAAATTGGCAATTTTTACAATGATAACAGCCTATTGCGTTAAACAAGGGACGTATTATGCAATCATTATTGTTGCAATGGTACCCGCACTGCCCACCTTCCACTTGCAAGCTGAAAACTATAGCGTTCCGTCTAAAAACTGGCAATTTTTGAATCTAATTATTGACACAGGGGCGCTCTTCTATAATTCAATCCCAGCATTCTTTGCGTATGCCCCCGTTCATATGCACGACAGTTTTCTCCCTTTATCTATATTAACGATATTTTGTATCAGCGACAAGGTGCATAATAACATTTACTGGCTAATAAAAGAGGTATATTTTATAAAAGGCATGTTATATAATAGTAATTTGTTTCGTATTTGTTTATTTACGAGTACTCAAAAAAAAAACCATGGCGGCGCCCAAGAAAGAAGGGTACACTTCCGGTTACTCGCATAGTATATTATGAACAAGCGCATGCGTAGTCAGTAAGCCGCTGGCGCGACTATTACCCATCAGTGCAGCATCTCACAATGAGTGAGGCAAAGAGAGAATCTGCAACAGGAGTATGGAATGTTATCATGAACTGTGATGGCGCTGTTGCTGCAAAGCGTACCTTCAGCTTTTGTTTCGACTTGCGTCCTTTCTCTCTTTTCTGCTTGGCGAGGAAGAAATAACTCGAGACAGCAAATTCAAGCAGCGCGGCAAACACGAAGATAGAGCAGACCAACATCCAGATATCGATGGCCTACAGTCAAATTGAAAAGAAGATAACATCTGTAAATGCATGAGTGAATGTTGACTAATTAAGGTGAAGGGCGACGAATTCGGACGCACACACGCTTTAGAACGTTTCTGCGCAGATATAACTCCAGCCTGCCGCGAACGGGTTATTTTATAGCGCATGTATTTAACATCACCTGTCATTGTTGAAATTGCACTTTTACCTAATTTTTTGACCCAGTGTCTCAGAAATGCATGTGACCTATAACCTTGTCATATTTTGACCCCCTAGGAAGCTGGTTTTTATTCAATATGAGCGAAAAATTAACATTTCTCTCCCATTTATATGGTGCAAATTACCCATTCACCTGGAGATATTGTAAAAAGTAGCGTGGTGACACCCTTTTATTAAAAGTGTAAACTAAATGGTATTGTGTCAGGAGTTTATTCGCCAAGTTTGGTCAAAATGACACCATTCAAAGCGACAGGAAGAAAGTTCGAAAATTATATAGTGATATAATTTCGATATCGTCATTTTGTGATCGATACTTATGTTAAAATTTCTTCACAAACATCATGAAAACTATACATTCAATAAATATGGATCTTAAGTCTTGGTATCTATTACAATTAACTCATTTGCTAAGCGTTTTATAATTGCTTTCTTTAGTTTAAGTGAATTATATCATTTTTATTTATTTCTAACGACGCCATTTTAACGTCCGTTTCCATGGAAACAAGCGTGGTGACCCCCATTTTTTATTTCATTTTTGCACTTGCACAACTTCCAAGAATATTTGTGCAAAGTTTCAAGAAAATGACACCACAACTTAATTTTGACGTAATTCGTAGTACTTCACCTTAAACGCATTTCGTGAGTTGCAGAGCATATTTAAATTTCAAAAACTCCAGCAGCGAAATATTTAAAGCTTTAGTAAATCTTGTGACCATTACATTGTGACATCACAGCTATATTACAGTTTATGTGTAAGTATGTATATATCCATCCATCCATCCATCCATCCATCCATCCATCCATCCATCCATCCATCCATCCATCCATCCATCCATCCATACATCCATACATACATACATACATACATACATACATACATACATACATACATACATACCATACATACATACATACATACATACATACATACATAGAATGCCACTCAGAATGCAGTGAATAAAATCTGAAGAGAACTGCAAGACGTTTGTTAAAAACACAACCTTCCAACCTGTCACGTACCTTTGTGTAGGACACCTTAGGTAATTGATTACGTGCCGAAGAACTTAAAGTTGTCAGGGTCAACACCGTTGTGATGCCTAGACTTGCCCTTGCCGGGGTGGCTTCCACACTCAGCCAGAAGGACACCCAAGACAGAATCACCAAGAGGCAAGACGGCACGTAGTGCTCCATTACGTAGAATATAAGCTCACGATCGAGTGAGAATTCACATACAAGGTGATCATATATACCTGGAATGATAACACATAGAGCCAATCCTAGACTGAATCTCATTTTTCCCCCTACGAAGTGCGATTGTCAATAATCAATGACGACAAGAACTGATATCAGGGTATTTGTTGACAATTAGATATGCCACTAGCAAAAGAAAATTATTCCCTTTTGGAGAAAAAAAAACTTTGTAGAAGGGCAAATATATTTCCAAAACCTGACTGTGAAATTTCACTCGTCATGACACCAGGAGAAAACGAAGGAAGCGTAGCTGTGGTATCGCTTACCTCTCCTAATTGTATTGAAGACGAACATGCCCTTGAAGTTCAAAAACCAAATGGAATGAATTCCATTGATCGTAAATTTGACGTTCGGGCAAAGCTATACGAACGAGCAAATTGGCTATTACTGTCATGACAAAAGAAGATGGGATTCATTTACGAGGTAATGTACGAATAAAATGGGTTTTCGGGATTATCGTGAAAATTCTGTGGTAAGATTGATCATGTATTTGTGATGTGACAGGTACTTTTTGTAACGGAAAGACATTGTAAATTGCTTTCGGTCATTCAAAGGTGAACTAAAGTCGACGATCGTTACCCCATCCTTTCAGAACGACATAATAATGAACGTTCATGTTTGAAATTCACAATATGAAAATTCCAGAGACAATGGGTGGCTTTTTACAGACTGTTTGAAGTATCATACCGAAAGAAATTAAAAACTATCGCGTACAATACTGACAGTTTGTAGCTATATTTTGAATCATACATGAAATTTAGAAAGATTTATGCACGCTTTATATTTGACTTTGGACGTACATGTAGCTCCGTCGCTTTTAAAGGAGCCAGTCGTTGGAACTGCCTGTGTGAGCCTGTGTTTCTTGTTTACAAATAATGTGTATCTAGATGTATCACGTCAACACAGCTGAAAAATTTAAATTTTATGATATTCATTGTTAACAAACATGTTTTAACTTTCATCATTCGCCAATGTATCCTATAGATACAGTGTTAACAAGGGTCCCTTTCAACCTTTGAGCAGAGTTCCGACGACAGCCTCCCTTTAATCCTTGGTACATTAGGGAGTGTATGGGGATTTCACTTATTCATGTTATATTTTTTATCCCTTTCGATGAAGTCATTATTACTTTGATCGTCATCGGGACGTGCCTCCTTAAAGTTGCCTAACTAGTATGATTTCAGATGATTGACCTCCGTCTGCTGTTTCGTATGGCATCTACATGGATATGTAATTTGCATATTCTTTAAGGTAGTTTGCGCCTCGAAAATGAAAGACTTAAATTTATGCTCAAAACTTC